>JAGXCT010032446.1:0-14550 GCA_022495035.1 Philopotamus ludificatus | reverse complement strand
TAATTATTTCATCATGTGCATAATCACACGTTAAAAAAAATTCGCATCTTATCATGTCACTGCATTGATGGCGTTATTATTAATTATTATATATTCATCCGGGAGTGATGTGATTTCGTAATAATTATATTATTAATATTTAATTTATAGGAAATTATTAGATTAGCAATTAAGAATTACTAACAGCTAATGATTTTATCTATATTAGATTATCTCAGGCATAGTGAACCCTTTATTCATATTATTAATTTTTAAATAGGGCTTAATCAATTATTATCATTGAACGATAATTTTTATGAATGGGTTATCAAAATTCAATAGAGTCAGACAGAAAAAATGGTGCAGTGAAACCTTATTGCGTAAATATTTTTTGGATATTTTCCCATGACCAATTTATCTGTTTATCTATAATGTTTACTGTATAATCTAAAGTGCAAATTCGAATCTCTTTTTTTTTTAAAAAAACTCATGGCAGAAAATACTTGTTTGCAAATGAATGGTCTTCCAAAGGTTACACATATTTCTATCAGTAGCACGTCATAAAAATGTTCACAATAAAAGAGGCTTAATTTAATTAATTAAGCCTATCCATACAAAAATCTTTATCTCTTTAATATTTGTATAATTGCGTGGTAATTTTTAATTAAATAATTTATAAAATTAAACAAAAAAAATGCTCTTTCTTAAATTAATTTATCCTCTTTGTTTAAATATTCTTCATAATAACGTGAGTCAACGAATTTTGATAATAAAAATACGCGTTATTTTTTTTTAATCTTTATTCTCTCATTTTTGGATATAGGAAGAAGTCGCGTATGACGAATATGGAGGCCGATGCATAGAAAAATGATTTTATTATTTCTTATCATATTTTAATCTTTAACATACATAAGATTTCAGCGTTAAAAGCTTATAGTACAAAAATCAACCCTAATACACTAATTTAATTCGACTCAGATTAAAATATTTTTTTATTTTTGGTGAATGAGATTCTCATACTTATATCCCCTCTCAGATTCTCATACTTACCCCCCCCCCCAGTGTCAAATAATTCCCAGAATTCATGGATTTTCGCCGGAAGGGTGGGTAACCTATCCGAGTACTATCTTAGCTCAGTCGCGATTAAATTCCATTATCAAACTGATAATAGGTTACCTACAAGTCGTGACACTAGTTAATCTTAATATTATTGCAGTTAGTTTGAAATTGATATGATTTGTGTATAATTATTTATTCAACGAAGGCTAGATGGCATTAAATTAATTAATTCCAACGCGCCAACTACCTATATGAATATTTTTATAAACATGCCAGGTAATCCTCCACTTACATTCCCCCTAGCAGGTGTCACAAAGAATTTCCTGAATTTATAGTTTTCGTCGGTAGGCTGACCTATCCTAGTACTAGCTTAGCTCTGTCGCAGTTAACTTACATTATCGCAATAATATGTATGTTACCTACACAAGATATATTTAATTTTTCGTAAAGTAGTTAACACATTGCCTACCGGGCGAATCGCGATCAAACTTGCGCTGGGGCCGGGTGCATTTGCCGAAATTTGGTGAAACGTCGTCTTTTACAAAAAAAATCAATGAATGTTTTTATATGCACCAGCAGCTTTTGCTGAAATTCTCCTCAAGGTCTGAAGTATTTGACCAAAAAAAATATTTAAAAAATACTGTTTAAGTTTCAGCCGATCAAACGCGTAGTGTCGGCTAGCGTGTGTTATGCGCGCCCCGGATATAAACAAATACGCTTTTAACGTGGAATCCACGTCCCCCGTAGGCAATGTGTTAAAAAGCAAAAGATTTTCTCTAACCAGGTGTTAAATTTGTTTAATTAATCTTACTTCTTGTATTACAATCGTTGAACTGAAATGCTCCAATGATTTTTTTCTTCACAGTACATCGAATTGCTGTCTAAAATTGAAATTCAATCAATCTCATGATCATCGTATTATAATATACTTTTATTTATCATGTTTTTTTTTATTGATATAGAATTTGCAATAATATTCAGTATACAAAATACGTTTTGCTATTTTGTTTTTGCATTATTCTAGCGTTTGTTATGCATCATATGGGCTACGTGAGCACCACCTACTCACCGCCATACAACAGGTGACAGGTGTAAATTATGATTTATAAGCACATTATTTAACATTGAACAATTAGTACGTATGATAATTATCATTTATAATAATACGTGTTGAACGCATTCGATAAATCATAGTATGATATATTTTTTTTTATAATTAGTTCCAACTCAGATTTGATATAGGTTGATTGCCATTTATAAAAAAAATAAAACTATTAAAACATAATCAGTCTTGAATACATATTAACCGTGAATTTTCCACCTCGGGGCCGGAAACCGGATAATGTAAAACCTTTGTTGTTTCTATTCGTAACTTATTATTTGTATAATGACTTACGTTTTACATTTTGTGGTTTCTACGTAATCGCCACATATTCTTTTGTTAAAATAACAAAAATATCAGGAATGGGGTCACAGTTTTGGTTCTCTTATATGCGTTGTTTACATCTGTGTGCGATTGAAGAAAATATTTATGTGACTCCATCATTATTCAGACGTAGAACTTCCGATTAACCGCGCGTAGGAAGCTTCCTCCATATATGAACTTTGGCAAATTATTAAAGCGGCATTTTTCTCTGGCTATGATTTTATATTATACAGTATGTTCACAAAGACCACAATATGTTAAATTAATTCATTGCTGTTTTATTACCGTCGTATTGATGAATGAAACGAATAAATGATACATTGTTTAAGTCAAATAATAGATGTAATAATTATTTGAAGTATCATGCGAATTATATGATTACTTTTTGACGTCATAAGATCAATTTGTTGTTTTTTTAACACTGACGCAAGAGCAAATATTATGCAATGTTTGATCTTCGATGAATGGATATTCATACTTCAGATTAGTAATTAAATCAATTCAAGCGTTTATTAACGAATCAATATTGATACTTGAAATTAAAGCGTTATATAAAAATAATCAACTTTGATTCATGTAATATTTATTTAACTCAGATATTGTTTGTTTCAATCTTTGATATTGGATTGTTCGATGTGTTGTATTCATATTATATTATTGACTGCTTTATATATAGTATATCCCATTAATTATGACAAATTCTACGGCTTCTTAAAATATTTGTAATGCAAAATCAGTGTGCGAGCGTTGTCACATACTGCATATTCATCATTCATGGAAATGTAAAAATTGGATGTGTGCTAATATAAATTAAGTAGTAATAAATACTTAAATACAAATAAAAATGCGAATCTATCGGTTCTATTCCACGGACTTTATTTTGTAGCTGTAGAAAATATTTATTGAATGGATCCAAGATGCGGGACCAGTAAATATACGGGATTTATTGTCTATCGTAGTTATTTAACGATGAATATTATTGCCATCTTTCATTTTTAAAATTAAATTTTCGGAAAAAATACTTTTCTGAAGAGGAATGGCTTTTCTATATTTACCACGGTAATATATTATATGTATAGTATATTAATTACCTCCTTTTTAGACCACTTAACCGATCCGTCACGACGAGTCGAAATTAACCGCGTCGTTCGAAGGGGATCTATTTATAATGGAAAATAGACCCCAAGCATTTCAAGTTTAAAAAAAAGGATTATTATACAAATAAAAATAGTTATTCATGATATACTTCATAATTTAGTCGATACTTGGATTTTTCTTCTAATCAATGTGATGTGTAAATTACACGCACTCCCGACGATGTCCCGCCGCGGCCTGTGAACACGCCGCCAGTAGACTGACCGCCATATTCTCGCGGCACGTGTCACTAGTATACTTTTCACTCGAACTTGGAAGATCGTACCGGATGCGAGCGAGAAAAAGCGAATATTATTGTTTTTATTTATTTTTGTTACAATTGCGGACAATAAAGGTCAATGATTATTTATAATATTTATTCTTTAGATTTTTTTAGACAAATTCAAAATAGTTTGTGATATGTAGATCTTATTTTAAAATAGTTATTCGAGAAAAATTCAAAAACTTATGAATCATGTTAATAATCAATATAATTCACTCATCTCTACCTGGTAAAACTTACTCTTATTCTACTATATATTCAAAGAAGAAAACGCCAATGAGGTGTAACCTCTCATATTTAAATATAAGGACAAATTAAAATAATATATCGAAACTCAGTTTCTTTCTATGCCATTGTCTTAGTTACTTTAGAGTTGATTTTTACTTCTTTTAGTTTGAGAATTATTAACATTTTGATTATTTCTATGACTCTCCTGTAAAGTTTAGTTTTTCGAGATACAGCAAGATTGCTTTCCTGTTTTATTTTGTGCATTAGACCTCAAAGAGAACCGAAAAACATTGTATTGAATACGAATTCTGCTAAATATTATATGATACTGTAACTGGACTGGAATACCGAGCTTTTTTTATTCCACTGCGCAGGAACACCCGGTAGTCGACCAGGTGGGGTGGTGCTTATCGCCATATAGACACGGCGCGAGCATCGGACGCTAGTGATGAGATGTCCGGTGTCAGTGTCGTCGTCGCCGTCGCGATTTTCGTCGTCAGATTTTCCGCGCGATCAGCTAATATGACCATCGGGGGTCACCTTGCGTCCACGGACACCGGTTCGTGCTACGCCGACAATAAACATATTTTTATTTTGTCGCCATTTGTGTTACATCACTGATGTGAATCGACGATTTATCCGGTGCACGCTGGCTGCATAGTGATGTGATCATAGTTTACCCGAAAAAAAAACCGATCTCATTAAATACCATATCATTGATAAATCGTTAATTATCGACGCCGGATCATAGTTTAAAATGTGTTTATCCGAGATTGAATTAGATTGAGTACATATTTGCCAACGCTTATTGCCTTAACATATTTTGTTGATAGACATTTTTCTATGCGGCCGCTTCACGTCAATCACACGTTGTTTCGAGATAATCGATGATTTGGAAATTTAACGCCATTAATCATCCGAGATAAATTTGTATCGAGAGTGAATTCGGCGTGGTAATTTTATTCATGCGAATTTCGCGCCAAAACGCGGACTAATCTCGTCGAGATGAATCAGTCGATCGGTGTTTTTAAATAGAATTTAAATCATTTCGCATTATCGAATAATTGCGATACGGAATGATATTGTTAATATGTTTATTCTTGTAATCTCACAATTCATGGACAGTTGAAGCTTCACATGTGCTAATTGAATTATTATATTTTTTGCTAACCTCGCCATTCGACACACAATCGGTATTTGAGAAGACTTTATGTTGTACTATTTAATTTGCACTGATGTTTAGTGCATCCGATACGAATTGTTGGCGAATTCAGTTTTTTTCTCGATTCATTGTGATTCGGCATCGATTGTTGGTTCTCATGTTTAATTTGAATCGGTTGCGCGATATATTTGCGATGACACGGCATATGTTAAATATTGTTCATCGATAATAAAGATGACCGAATTTGATGGTGAAAAGCCCAAATGCGCGACGATTGACGATGTGTACCGTTGTTGCGAGATAACGGTGCAAATTATTTAACATTTTGCACTTTTTACGTATGCCATTGTTTTAATTCAATATTTTTTCTTCGACTAATGCGATAAGTAACGCCTTATTGATAACGTTTATTTGCATTTTTATCTATCGAGCAAACATTTAAATAGTCGTTTGTTTTCAGCAATAATTTATATACAGGGTATTATTTGTTGCCTCTGTATATTTTTCCGTTCGGCGAACAAGTCATCGTTTGTTTTTATGACTTTTCCTTCAGCAAATGTTGTTGAAATGGTTCATTGTTACGGCACGTTCCGTGCCAGTTGTTTTTAACGAATTCGCACAAGAGCATTTCCAACAGATTGTTGATCTTAAGTTAATAACAAACATGGCGAAAGAGTTCAATGCTCGGATAGATAGCGAACCCGACGTTTCAATTTCTATCAACGTTTAATTAATTAGCTTTTCATGCGCTTAACTGCATCGTCTCGGATCTGCGTTACATTCCGCTTCGAGACAATTTCGATGTTTCCTCGCCACCGACCATCAATGGGAACTTGCAACGGTCAAATCTGGTTACCCGATATCATTTGCAAACTAGCGTTAGCGAATTAACGGTAGACCGATGTTAAGAAAAATGGAAAACAGATATAACGACTCGGGTACACCAGCAACAACCTGTCATACCGTTCAACGCGAAACCCTTGTCGGTTGTATCGTTGGGTTCTTCGACACGGTTGCCGTATTGCCTCGCTCATCTCAGTCGTCGTGCAATCGAATGTGTAGATGTTGTTTTTTTTTTTACGATATTTCAATAATTAAATCCGGAATGTACGAAACTAGTCTTTCTATAATGGCATTGTAATGATAACGGTTCGAAATTACAGTGCGGTATCTATGATCCATCAATAAACGAGATCAACGGACGAAACATAGTGCTAAATTTACATCGGCGGCGAATGAGTCGTGTCGTGTTTTGAAGTAAAGCAATCATAAATGGAAAATGGCTGGTCAACATCCACCTATTCCGCCGCCGAGGCTAAAGAAGTTGGCAAGGATTGCTGCTGAGAAAAGACGAATCGCCGACACGGTATAGTGATTTATTATATGAAAATGTTATGAAAAATTTCGACCATGAGTCTCTTTTTAAATTATATAAAACTTTTATGATGTTCATAAATAAAACTACTCGATTTAATCTACGCCAACCGAATATATTTTCTGGCTATTCTTCGACCTTTCCAACTGAAAATTAATAAACCCATTTAATTGCAATAAAGAGGGATTTTTCACTGGCGAAATGTAAGCTCGATGGGTCGAGCACGGGGGATATTGAAGATTTTATTGCCTTTTTTTTTTTTATTACTACGGTGTCCTTCATTTTTTTTACTAACAATTGAAACTGTTTTGTGATATTTATTTTCTTGTTAATTTGTAATTTGGATGCAATAGGAATACGGCTATAAATAATAATAATTAACCTTTTCCATTCCGTGGGCTAGACGTATTGGCCCAAAAGGTTTTTTTTTAGCAAACAACTTGAGCCAAGTATTTTTAGTAAATTAAAAAAAATAATCGTCTTTTTAATTGAGTATCGGATCAAACTCTGTAGATGCTTATTCATTTCCCAATGAATATCTATTTTAATAAAGTTGTAAGAAAAATATAATGGGAGTAACTCGTAGATTCGACTAAAAGTGGACAGAGTGGAAAAGGTTAATTATTATTATTTATAGCCGAATTCCTATTGCATCCAAATTACAAATTAACAAGAAAATAAATATCACAAAATAGTTTCTCAACAGTACTTCCAGACTCCATCCATAGTGACTTCCTGGCGATATCTCGCAGAGAACATTTATAGACAATAATAAAAATAATATTATTAAATTTAAAAAAAAATCTAAAATGTTGTTTATAATGGAATCCATTTAATATGCGTTTATTCATATGATTTAAATTATTTTTATTTACTCTACGATACAGTGAATCCTCCTATAGCGCCGAAATAGGGACTACGATATAGAAACCCGCCATATGGAAGACTAGGGATCCATACAAAATTTGGGATTAGGTTTTTTAAATTTATTTTGTAAATTGAACGAAATCACGAATGAATGTTTAGTTTGTTTACGCACGCGTGTTTTATTTTGTTATCAATCAAAGAGCGTTGATCCTTACTTCGCGATAACGTATTACCTATTTATGAATTATGTAATTTGACCTAGACAACGGTGATCTAGTATGGAGCACTGTAGGAGGGACTGCTTCGTTATAAGAGAGTTGACTGTATTACGTTTATTAAAGTGTGTTGTCAGAGATTGACACTAATATACTCGTAAAACTATAAAATAAGTTGAAATATAGATTATTTTTTCGCTCCGAGTGGGATTTACTATCTAGCACAAAATCTTTCGTGAGTGCAAAGGATTACATGTGACGATGTGATTTTTTGTTATTATTTATAGTTGAAAACCCTTCATTTATTCATCAACACTTTGCGATTTATTGCTTCTCAAGTTTTCACCATAGAACCACTATGCCCTGGGAAGGAAAACCCTAAACTGTTAACCGATAAACGGTTTGGTCTCGATACTTTCGTTCTTCTTCCTTCTTTCAGAGGGGCTCCCCTCTTTGAGAAGGTCTTAACCATGATGAAAAATTTATATTGTGCGATAAGGTTGAAAATTCCTTGCGCCTTGTCACTTGTTATTTGTTATATGCAGATAACGCCCAGAAAAGAGGGAAACGAATATCGAGGCAAACCCCCTCCTACTCGCCCTTAACACAGTCGGGAGGATTAAATCCGACACCAACAAGGTAGAAGATATACGTCCAATGCCAGCAATGGCCAAGAGAAGGAAACTCTTTACAAAAAACCGCATTAACAAGACGGTTAGGATCCTCGCGGTATGGACACACAAGATCTCACGTCACGTGTGAGAGCTAGGTTCCTTTTGTGAGTCTGATAAGGCCAATACGCTCAGCGAGTGAGTGTCTCATGGCTGGGAAATGATGATGATTAATTTTACTACCTGACTGCAAGTTACTGACTGTGTTTTTTATGTTGAAATTACTTCTTTCGATATTATATGGATATGATGGACAAAGCGAAACTTATCCGTAATTGAGTCGCTCCAATTAGAGTTTATCGTAAATTGAGTGTTAAAGTGTTGAATGCCGAGCTTAATGTTCACCATATTTATACCATCGTTTTTTGGGGCAATGTGCGCATGCGTCCATCACAATGGTCCACGAAAATAATTGCACATTGCTAGACCTTATCGTAGTTTCTCATATTCGTGTTTTCAAATTGATTATTGTTTAGAGTTTCGTATCCTGTTCCATAAGAGACACAGGATGTCATTCGATATTAGGATCTCGAATTATACGCGATCACAATAACACAATATGCAAATTGTGCATTGTTGAACTGTGTGCACTTAATTTTTTTTATATTGTATGCAAAGTCGCATGCATTTCTTGCAATGCATCTATCTATGGATTAAAAACAGTGATTCGCGATACAAATGCACTCGCGTATTCGTACCGTGTAACCGTTCCGAGATTCCAGAAATGTTTACGGTCAGCAACTGTTGGAAAATACAACCGATGAATGTAATTTAGAGTACCGGAAATTTTCTACATCGCTTTTTCTCTACTCTCTATTGCGAAACGCGTACGGTGGGAACAATGCGATTTTGCGTAATTGCGGTGGCGAACTGGACTGTTCAATCTGGTTATCTGCGGATACAAAATTTTAAAGCGCACATTGTATTAATATTAGTCACCGCCTATACAAAATAGTTATGGAACGATTTTTGTATGCGATGTGAACGTGCTTTTTATTATGTCTAGTTAGAAACAGCTGATCGATTTAATTTATGAATTTTGTGACTGGTGAGACGCAATGAGTGTGCAATTTCGACCTTCGTTTAAAAGGTCGTCCATTGCATGGGTACAAGACGCAATAAATATGTCATATAGCTCGAACATAATTAAAGGATATCGGATTAATCGAATGACGATTTTACACGACTACAAATATGTATTTTGTAATTAATGTGCCAATAATTAAAATTGTACAGAAGCTTCATTAAATTTTCATATGACCTTATGTAAAGATATCTAGAATAGAAACTCATTTCGTGCTTTTGGGGACGACGACGGCTCATTCACTTGTGTGTTTACCTTGGAGATTGGGTACTGAAGAGAGTAACACATGCCCTAGTTTTCTTTTCAAACATTTAACACTCACACCATTCGAAAACTGTAAATTATATGTAGTCTTATAAAAATGACTATTTTTGCAGGGTTCAGAATCATGGGTCGTAGTAAGAAATCTGCGCTCCGAAACGGGAGGTATTTTGGATCCGGATGATAAATTAAAGGATGTGGCAGACGATAGGGAGACTCTTGTGGCCACGTTGGAAGGCAGGCCCGATGGCCATCTCCATCATGGAGGAGACGGAGCCAGCGGCAGTTCTGTCGGAACAGCTAGTCCTGATATCTTTAGGGTAATTTATTTTTATCAGTATGACTTTCACATACATAAATGTGTTCTCATTGTATTATTTATTTTAACAGGAAAGTAACAACTTAGGTTTAGGTGCCGATGTGTGCGGCGTAGATGTAGGAATAAACAGTGCAGCTGATTTGGCCACCGGCGGTCTGCAAGTGAGACGCGGTAGCGAACCTACGCTCAATCAAGAAAACATTCCGCTTCACAATCAGCCTTCGGTATTGCATTTAACATTTATTGATAACAAATAAATATTTTCGAAAGATTTAATTGTTTTTTTTAAACAAATCAGATGGCAGCATCAAAGAGGTGGTCAGCGGCAGTAGTTTTTAGAGACATGCATACCAATTCCAATTCTCACCATGATAACGACATATCTCCCATGATGCATGACAAACAGCATATAATTCACAGCGATCCGCATAAATTGCATCCAACATCAGCCCACCAATTCCAAAGGCAGTCTAATCGTCTTTCAATGCAATTTTCTGGACCTGGGTTAGTATAAAATATATGATAATTAAAATAGTGCAATTATATAATGATTTATATTTAATTTATTTAATTATAATAGAAGCGGAGTATGGGTAGATGCTGTAGAACGAATTCAAGTGAGCAATACTAAAAGTTTACCTAGGGATTCGGCGAGGAAAGAACCACTAGGACAAGATACTAGTGTTACAAATAGTCAAAATCATAGGTAATTTGATAAATTTTGAATTCTGTTTAATTGTAGGAAGCATCTTATTAGAATAATGTATTTTATAGAGTCGAGGATATGCTTCGATGGGTGTCAGGAGCTAATAACAATATTATGCCGGGACACATGCAGGAAAGACCATTAGATAGATTACCAGAATTACCAGGTACATATTTTGTTTAACTATCATACTCAGGGGCAGTTCGTGACTTTAAAAACAGGTGGGGCATGATTAGATTGAAGTACACCCCCTTTTTTATTTAAAAAAAAAATGAGCTATATATTTTTCATATCATATCAGAGAATTGCAAAATATAGTCAAAAAACTTTGACGGTGTCGTTTATTTTTCGGATTGAGTAGAGAATATAGACCAGTGGAGCATATACAGGTCTGCCCCAAACAGAGCTTTATGCATCAAACGAAAAGCGAGCTTCTGTATACGGTAATACTGAACTTTTCTTTTTACCTCAACTGACCGACAAACAGCAACATTCGTTTGCATTGGATCAACAGCTAAACCGAGGGTAGCGACCATGTGTCCAGTGCATGTAGAAACCTGCCCAAACAGAATTACACAGCAAACAAAAAGCGATCTGCTTTATAAAGTAATACAGAATTTTTCACATTACCTTAATTACATAGCCAAACAACAACACTCGTTTGTGTTAAAGCTAGCGACCACTAGCGAATAAAAGAATGCCCAAACACATATGAATATGGTTCTGTTCGCATATTTCAGCTAATTATTATTATTTTATTAGGAGAAATGTATGTGGGGCAGTGCCCTGGTTGCCCCTACGGATGAGCCACCCCTGATTATACTTATTTAAATATAGTATTGTTTTTAATTAAATGTTTTTTTGCAGTGCATTCATATCATAATAGCAATATTGAAAATATGAATACTGGTGTAGAAGTTGGAGTCGGAGAAATGGCATCAAGTAGAGGTTTACTAACAACAGTGCCTTTGATTAAAGGAGAGAAGGGATTAGGTTTTACTATCACGACGAGGGATAATCCTACTGGAGGAGTATGCCCTATTTATATAAAAAATATTTTACCGAAAGGAGCTGCTGTCAGTGATGGCAGACTTCGTGCCGGTGACAGAATGGTATCTGTTAATGGAGTAGCTGTGAGCGGGCTATCACAGCAACAGGTTGTCTCATTGTTACGCAGTACACCAACAAATTCAACAGTCACTATAGTTGTGGAGAGACCGCAGACAGCTGTAGTTCAAACCGTTAGCGCTGTTCATAGTAGAACACAGGTAATTTATTTTACAACAATCATAAAAATCACATTATGTACATTTTTAATAATCGCTATAAATATTTAATTTACAGAGAGTAGAGCCTCAACCGATTAATACCAACAAATTAAAATATATAAATTCTCAAGATTTATCAAACAAAAATATGATTGCAAATAAAGAAGATAGTGGTAGAGTTTCTTCGATTGTGAATGCTATTAATCAAAATAGTTCTATTCGAGGAAGTCAAATTAAGAAGAGCAACTCAAAGGATGACCTTCTACATCGGGACAATTTAAATAAGTCTGATCAATCTTTGGAAGATGCACTCAATTCATCGAATACGGTACGTTGATTATTTTTATAGTAGAATCACGTATATTACATTCTTATATATTAAATGTTACTATATATTTGGTATAGGTTTTAGGTTTAAGGCATCGCTCTGTGATGAGATTAGATATTCCTGTTCACGATTCTGAAAAAGCAGGTTTAGGTATAAGTGTTAAAGGAAAAGTCACTGTCGGATCCAATCCTCAAGATTTAGGAATATTTATTAAATCTGTTCTCAACGGTGGTGCTGCATCCAGAGACGGAAGGTTATTATCTTATTGATTATATTATGATTTTATGCATTGAACCGAATGTACAACTTTTACATATTAATTTTAGATTGCATACAAATGATCAGTTGCTGAATATAAATGGTGTATCATTAGTAGGGCAATCTAATGCAGAGGCGATGGAAACTCTTAGGCGAGCATTAGTTCATACGAGAAGCAATATTCAAGGAAATATATCTTTGACAATCGCTCGGCGGACTGGTAAGTGTTCGTGAATTTAAATTGATTATTATTATAATAATTAATCAATTTAATATGAAATAATTAATATTACAGATAGTATGGATAGCATAGCTAGATGGAAGGATGACACTCCGCCTAGTGTTAATGAATCGTCAAATTCAAACGATAACATGTTGTCACATTCCCGATCATTTTCCCCCTCTCATAATACTGTGATATATAATTCTAATTCTCCTCATAAATCCATGAATTCGAATACGTCTAGAGATCATAGTAATAAATCCGTAGTTATGTTAGATTCTAATAATTATAATAAATTGAATCAGCAATTTGATTCAAATTCTAATAAAATAAGTAGTGATTCTCACATGAATAATTCAAGTGGAAATTCGAAAAAACATTCCTCAATAGTTAATATAAACAATAATAATAATAGCAACTCAGCTTGGTTAAACGATAAACCAGACGAAAGGAGAAATTTTAACGATAAGGAAAATAAATCAAGGGACGGTAGTGATAGAGATATGAAGAGGGATAGTTTCGAATGGGGTAGGCTAGATGGCTGGAACCCTGTAATCGACAAATTAACCGGTCTTCGAAATGAAAGTTATTATATGGCAACACATGGTGACACTTCCATGGTTAACGGCGGAAGAGAACACGTATCGAGAGCGATGCATCCTCCAAATTCACTCAAAGTTCGATCTCCTCCACAGCAACATAATGTTATAATTGAAGAAGATTATGTAACTAACAGGTTAGTTAAAGAGTTACGCATTTTGCATGTGCATTACACGTCAATAATTATTTGATAATATTTAGGAATGGTCCCGGAGGAGGTGTTTGGGAATCTGGTAGTGAAAGTGGCGGTGGTACTGATGGAATTGGATTTTCACGGGATGCAATTGGCCGACGATCAATGTCTGAAAAACGACATGCCGCTATGGATGCTAAAAATACCGGAACATATAAAAAAATAAAGGAACAGAAGAACGCCAACAGTAAAATATTATTTTTTAAATATATTTTCTTATACGTATATTTTTTAAATTTTCTTAAATCATTTTATTTTGTTTTAAATAGATGCTCCGGTTGGTCCTTTCCTCGGGATGCGCAAGTCTTCTAGTTTAGAATCCCTACAGACAGCCATGCATGAAGTCTCACTTCATGGTCATCATAATGTTAAACAAAACGATAAGATATACGCAAGGGGTCATCAGCGTAAGTTTATACTATTCTTCAAATAACTAGCGGATTAAATAAAACACAAATAATACAATTCCCGTATATTTTTTTAGCATTGAAGCATTGGTTGATAGACAATAATGGTACTGATGGTATTGTAAGGGGTATTCCTACACAATCTTCGTTGAATCACAAAAAACCGTCTTTATTGAAATCGTTATCGTCAATGCTAGGGTAAATTACATTTGAATAATTATATATTTTTATTTTACGTATCAATATATTATAACATCTTTTTATTGTAATAGATTTGGTAAACAGCGCCCAAAGATATCCGAAGCCCGATCGGACATATATGGCGGGATTCAAAGCCGTTCTCATCCAGGAAGAGCGTCCGAAAAATCATTATCTAAAAGTGATACATCCGAAAGGTTACACGAGTCGATAACAAAAAATATGGACGGCGTCAACAATAACGATCAAACATCACAAGCGCGACGTACTGATCAACAACATCAACAACAACAACAGCAACAACAA
>JAGXCT010032444.1:0-32454 GCA_022495035.1 Philopotamus ludificatus | reverse complement strand
TTTTTTATTAAAATCTTGAATATCTCTTATCTTTAATAAAATATGAGTGAAATATATTTTTTTTATTTTTAATATTCCGCAGCACACTCATATAATAAACTGCCACTGGTTATAGTTATTTTTAAAGCAATGAATATGTTCCTAAAACTGTAAATTTAATTTAAGATTTTTTTAAAGCCACAAAAAACTTACGCAATATGGCAAAATAAATTAATAAAATTAAAATGTTGAACCCTTTGCATATTTGGATTTATTCCCAAAATTAAAGTTTGCCTTATGCCTAATTTTTTTGCTCTTATATTTATTTTATGCCTAAATTGTTATAATTAGAAAATATGTTTTATTTTGTTTTTATAATAATGAATTAATTTAAATCTACATATAGTCGCTAAAAAGCAGTTTTTTTATTTATAAAAAAATAAAATTTTGTTTGTTTTTTATTTTATTTCAATTAAGAAAAATATAGCATAAATAAATAAATTTCTTTTAGTGTAAGCTCCAGTTTTCATTCCGAAAATAAAAATGGTTTTCGATACACTTCCGGTTTAAAGCTCTGATAAAAACATTTACTTAAAAAATAATCACTCATAGCTGAACAAAAAACCATCTTTTTTAATAGAACCTACACGAAATTCGAAAAAAAATACCGTTCGAAGCCTCGGTTACTCCTAGGACCTACGCATTGGCCCAAAAATATTTTTTAGCAAAAATATTTTTTTCATTGAATTAAAAAAAATAATGTATTTTTTTTAATCGGAAATGAGATCAAAGCCTATGGATGCTTTTCATTCATTTTCCCAATGAATATCTCTTTTAATAAATTTGAAAAAAAAATATAATGGGAGCAACTCATAGAATCGACTAAAAGTCGAAAAGTTGATTAAATTGACTCCTTATCGAATTATCGTCGCTGAGAATGCAATAGGTTTTACCAAAAAATAATTATCATGGAGTCCCGATATATCAGTTTTTATGGTCCCCAAAAAAAAATGGTAAACAATCCGTTTCATCATTATTTTGGAGAACAATGAATCGAGGTTGCATAATAAATATTTAAAATACAAGGACGATTTTACGAGTCTTACTTGAGAATTATCATTTATTATATGCAATGCATAATCGAAAAACGAAACAATACGCAATTTTTTGTATTATTAATGAATGGAAATTGTCATAAGGCGATTTGTCATGTTTTTGCTTATAACAGCGTCGTGTTTTATTTGTTTTCTGCAATTTATTCGCAATCAGACTGTCCAATTTGCATACATCAATTTGACGATTGTGTTCTACGACTGCATCGGTGATAATAATAGTTCGCAGTTTCTCGGTCGGATTAATATAGACCAGCGGTGGTATAATAAGAACGTCCTTCGCCTTGGCCACGCCAACAATCGCGCTGCAACAATGTGGCAGACTGTGCCTGCGACGTCCGCAGCATCATCCACTGCGACGCTCTATCGCGAAATTAAATCTGGGAAATGCGTCGAATTTAGAGTGAAAAAAAATAGCACACGTGGCGATGCACGAATGAGACTCTCCGGCCACCCAAGAAAACTGCACATGTGCAAAACGTCTCGCTGTCCAAGGTCACGTGGCACGTTGGCTTTGGACACGAGCCGCGTTTATGTATGATTTATGTCAGCTTATTATTTTAATAATATTAATTTTGATCTGCAATGGGTGTGCAGGAACGGGCCGACGATGTTTTTATGCAGCTCGCGAGCACCGAGCTTTCGAAAAACACATGGTGTGACTCATGGCTGTGATGTAAATTGAGTTTTAAAAAATGTTCAAGGTTTGCTTACCCACACATGCTTTGACCGCTGAATAATTTAAAGCATCTGAATGATACACTGGGCTGGACCGTGATCTTTGTTGCACCTCTCGACGCGAGGAAGGCCTCGATCGTGAGATCATCGATCGGCTTTTTTTTTAAATGAAAAACGCCGAATTTTCAAGGGTTAGTAATGCCATGCTATTTTGGATCATGTTTCGACTATTTGTTTTTATGAGGTGGGGCTATGATATATTACACCTATCTTTATACGGATATTAAAAAAAATAAGTAGTACATAAAATATCTCGAATGGCTTTAAGGCGAAATTCGATATTAGACATATTTATATTATAATATTTTTGACAGCAGTATGTTAATAAAAACAGGTAAGAAACATTCAAAATACATTTTATCATTATTTATATTATTTAATCATAGTAGATGATCATTTAGCTTAGATTAACAAGGGCTGTTGTCAGAAACAAATATTCTAATAGCGAAGATCAATGTGCTATTTTGAGTTATAATGTTTTACAGTCAAACCTCCTATAGCGCTGTTTTTTACAAAACGCTAAATGTTTAATATCTATACGTGGTATAATATATTGCCGTGCAAAAGAATGATCAATGGCCTTTTATTGACAACAAAATATAAAACGCTCATGTGAACAAACTAAAATAGATCAAGGTCATTTAAAATATCATGTGATTTCGTAAAATTTACAAAATACAAAAATACAATTAAAATTAAACCTAATTTCAGATTAAGTATATGTGCCTAGTCTTCCATAGGGCATAGCGTGATTCCTATCTCGACGCTATAGGAGTTGACAGGGTTGCCTGTATTTATAATCAGTGGCGGCTCGTGGGTTAAATATTTGGGGGTGCTACGGAAGACTAAAAATGAGAAAAAGTATATTTCGCTCATATTTTATATGAAACATAAAAATAAGGTAGGATTTTTAATCCAAGAAATATTACCAATAATAATAATTATAAAATGACAAGTGGCACGTGGCTCAATGACGGATATGGACGGTACGAGGCTGCTCCGAGTCGCAGCGCAACACGTCACTTAGCGACAATACCCCCATCCCCCCACCTCGCTACGGCCCCGCATCCAACCAATACACGACGCTGAAAGCGCTGAGGAGCAGACAGCGCTCTTGCTCTACTCCGAGCATCTTGACTATAAATATAAATTTAATTTATATTTTCATATATATATAATCAATTCACTAAATTGCCCTAAAAGGTAGCCCACAGTGTATATGGATGAGCCTATTTATAATAAAATCTATTTATTTTACGTCTTATAGTCTTGCTAAAAATAGGAGGGAGTTTTAGGGGCTTACATAAAGCCAAACCCTCATAAAACATATCAAACTTACTACCTAAAAGAATAAATTGTTTAGTTTCAATAATATTTCTAAGAAAATCATTATTTATTTATCAATATTAATTTTTATCCGTTAGTGTAAAGCGACTTATCTGAACTTAGAATCACTCGTAGAACCTAATTTTTTGTATGACGATATTTTTTAATGTCAAAAATAGTAAATTATAACAGAGATAGACATTTTCTAAGCAATCATATTTTCTATTTTAAGTAAAAATGAATTATGATTATTCTAAGAATAAAAATAGTTATTTAGTATATTCTTCATAATTTGATAGATACTTAAGATTTTTTAACTAATGTTTCACTTGAACTCGGTACATCGTACCGGATGTGAGCGTGAAAAAACAGCAGAAGCGCAATACAGTGGAACCCCCAATTACACTATCCCGAATTACGCGCTGAATTAAAATACTCGACGCAAATCCCCCAATTGCACGGTCCCATTCCCATACAGTCAAACCTTGATTAGCGTCTGTGTATTCAACACGTGCCAGGCTATACGCACACAGCCGGACGGCTTTAGTCCCCCAATTACACTATTCCAAATTACACGGTCCCGATTTTAGTGTAAGTGGGAGTTTAACTGTATTGTTGTTTTTATTTATTTTTTCTAATTGCAGACAATAAAGGAAAATGCCTATTTATATTATTTATTCGGCACGGCTAGATTAAGATTTTCCTAGCGGATTATTTTAACACGATAGAATGAGTGAGAGTCATAAAACGAATATTATTTACAATTAACACTGCGTCAAATTGCACAACGCTTTTGGGAAAAATCCATTAATAAATAAAGTTGAATTTTTCGCAGAACTTTTAAAATTAGCTCAATTAAATTATCGTCATAGTAAGTATCATTCCATATTTTAGCTTTGTCAAATAAACGCTTCTACGAACAGAACACATTCATTTTTTTGATTTGCTATGTACCCAGTAATTTAAACTGTATATGCGATACCAGAATAATTTTAAGAATTTATACTCTGATAAAGCAGACAAAACTTTTAACTAGCTCGACTTAATATTATAGTATAATTTCTCAGAATCTCCCATTTAAAGAATTAGCTGGGGAATACATCGCCCGTTTGAGTGCATTGCGGAGTTTAAAATATGCGATCGCTGTCGCCATTGGAAAACGGCAACATTTCAGATATCAGATATTAACATCGCGGTCGTCTCTAATGGAGATTGATGTTAACACACGAGTGGGTGTATGCAAATCAGAGTTTTAATCGGAGTCCCTATTTGCAGACACGGTTCATTAATCGCCGAGACCGCAGCACGATTGTGTCGATCGGTCGAGAGGGCCAATTAACGAGATGAAAGGTGGCCCGGCGATATTTGTAACGCGCGTAATGGACGCAAATTACGTGGTAATGGCGTCTCGGTGCCGAATGCGCCGGCGCAGGACGCTCCTCGGCGGCAACGCTCTTGGGTCACGACCGTGGACTTGCCCGCTCCCCCGCTAACATGTGGCCCGGATCATCTGGACCAAACGGGCCGATAATTGTCGACGTTTTGTTTGCTTTCGACGCCAACTCTGCGCGATGGTATTATTGGACGCCGTTCGTAAATAGCCACCGGCATTAAGTACATCCATTAATAACACGGCATGTTTCATCATCCGACGCGTTCGTGGACTATCGGATCCCTGTGATACGCGGGCAATGGGACTTTGGTAAGGTCATTGCTTGCCCGGTACAATTATAGAAGAGGCGATGCATGTCCCGTGTTCAAATACACATATTCTCATATCTGTATATTTAGAACGCCAGACATTAGAAGAAGAATCATGCCCGACTGGACGCAGGGAAGACTTATACCATCAAGATAGTAAATCGAAAATGACAGGATATATTTAAGATGTGAGGACAAAACATGACAAAGCAGCAGTATGATTTCGTTTGGTTTTTAATTTGACATTCTTCGCTTGCTCGTCATTGTTGGAGTTGTCTTCGCCATTCGTAGTCGTCCAGGAACGTGTCGATACACTTTTATTATAGAGGGATAGATCCCTCTTCAGACAGGCAGACCAGGATTGAGGCTTTACTTTATATACCCCTCCTATGGTACACTGGATCAGCATACCTTGACAGGTACAGAGAACAACCGCATCAACAGTAAACACTTAACAGAGAAAACAACCACCCATAAGGGCTAAGTAGCCAGGTTAAACAGATTGGCTCTCGCCCCGATCAGCCACAAGGTCAGAGTGTCCAATCGGGTCATGGGCCTTCCTAACCGCTCTGAGCATCTCAGCAAACTCAGAACACTCCCACTGTAAGTGTTCAGAGGTTTGCTAAGGGCACTAGCAGTACTTGAAGGAAGCATGGTTTGGGCAGATCCAATTAATTTCCAGGCGACGTGCGACATTTGGGAAGAATAGGTAGCCAGTTCTTCCCGCTCTTTTCAAATCCCATCTCAGTTGCCACTCTTTTAGGGTAGCGGTCATGACTCTCTTCTGCAAGGTGGCGCTATTGGAACTTTAATCGTATTGGGGGATGCTTACTGAGCTCACCTAGGCCACTTTGGCCTCAAGAGGGCAGTCATATTGCAACATGAACTTGCGTTTCTAAGACTAAAGGGGGAAAAATAGGTAGTACCGCGGTAATGGAAGTGCGCCAGGCTCTTGGAAGCATACAGGCAAAGCTTTGGTCAGAGAGCAGGCTCGAAACGTACGTTGCTATTGGAATAAAAAAAATCCTGATAATAGATGAGCAGGGTGTTAAATCTGAGTCCCCAGGGGAGCCGGAGACTCTCGCAAATATGCCGAGACTATGCTTAGCTCTAGGTATTTAGATAGGCAGTCCAATGCCGCATACCTTATTATTATTATTATTTTAAAACCCTTCTAACCCGAAGCGGGTCTTTGTCTTTGGGTTCTTTTATCTACCTTCCAGACACCAGCAGAGACAAGTCCGACCCCACCTTGATGCTAGGACTGTGATGGTTATCATGAAAGATAACTATACGTTCGATACCGACATGTGACAACACTCAACTCCTAATAAATACCTCAGTGAAAATAACTACACACAGCCGCCGAGGTGTGGCATTAGTTCCATTGAGAACTATTTTGAATGGAGAGTAGTATTAAGAAGGAAAGCGGCTGAAGATACTATCATAGCATTTGTCTGTGAATAACCAGAAAGCTGTGTCAACCTAGCTTGAGATAATCAAATATCTATAGCATTGTTGGTGATAGAGAAAATCTTTACAGATTCTAAGGGAACTTACAAGTTATCGATATTCTTACTACATGTGTTAAAAGGGTTCGTTGGACATTACGGTAGAAAAAACGATAACATAGAGAAGCTCGCCGTGCTTGGAAACGTACAAAGACGCAGAGGAAAGAGCAGGACGCCCATTCACTGGAGTGGCTAACTGAAGCCTGCTGCGGACTCCGCCGTAGTAGATGCGATGCGAGATACGGATGGCAGAAGATCCTGGAGTCCCAAAATCAAGAAGAATCGGAAAAAAGAATGGTCATGAATCTGAAATAAACGTCGTTTTCTGGAAAACAGCGTTCAGATAGGCGCACTATAGAAGGGACTATCGCGCAAGCCGCTCTATAGAACATCTCAAGTCAACCCGACTTGAGATAGAGAAGCCATTTATTTTCACATCAGATCATCAACTCGAGGTTTAAAAGTATTGTATAAGTACTGAAGACTTGTAGACATACTTATTTTTTTGCTGACGAAAGCTGATACTGCTAATTTAGTTAAAGTGGACGAGTATGGATGTGAAGTCATTCTGCAGACCAAGAGTAAATGTGATGGTTTGGAGTGCAATTTTGGATGGCGAAAGATCAGAATAAATATTCTGTAGTAAAAATATATTTCTGTTTTAGAAGTTGGACTTATACCATTGTTTCAAAACACAATTGAAAAAATCTATTCTCGTTCATGGAAGATCCTTGCCGTAAGTCTCGTACAATAAATACCTGGAAAGAAGAGCACAGCTTTCATATCTTGCATTGGCCTGGATAATATCTAGATGTAAATCCAACCGAAAACAAAATATCCTGAAAACCCTGCAGATATACCATGCTTAGTAAGATTAAGCTACCTCTGGACTAGAAAGGGAGATTGACTATAAATTAATTTAAATTTAAATAAATACCCTTATAACTCTGAGGCGGGTCTTTGCCACCTGGAAGATACTACGCGATCTCCAGCAGAGACACGTTCGTCCCAACCCTGATGCCAGGAATGTGACGGTCGTCCACCAAGTTATGTAAACTCTTCAAATACGGGTCAGATCGTAGATTGTAACAATAATAATCAGACGGGGCTAAGGCCAATTCACATTTCATTCACGGTCTGATCGGGTGCTACGGACACCTCCTGTAGTACACAGGTCACTGAATTGGTCTGGATAGCGGCCTGGCTGCTCATAGCTCCGAACAATCTAGGAAACTATGATTCTGCCAACTGCCATCGCCACCATGTCCAATACCGACACGCGACAACACTCGATTCTTATATTAAAACAACAATATTTTTTTATGCTATTTTTATTTAATTTAATTAAAGTTAAACGTAAGTTTAACACTCCTAAGCTTCATGGATTCTATTACATTGAATCATCAATGAACAGCAAATAGTTTAGTCATGCAATATTTAGATTTATATCGATTTATTGATTGAATTCGACACGTGAGCTGCATATTTGTAGATGCCGGGATTTTTTCAGCTTTCAGCTGCACGTCATACGTTGCGATTTCGCTGACTAATGCATTGATTCGATACAGGCGCTCGATTTAATTGCTCAAACGCGTGTAAATATTAAAAAAAACATCGCATGCATTCAATTAACACGAGGTATTGGTTTAAAAATCGCCTTAGCATACGGCGAGAATAAATTAAGGCCGTTGATGTGTTATCTCTTCTCATCAGGAAGTTGTCTTTTCGTTTTTCTTGTCTTCGCTGTGTGTCGCGTCGATAATTTTCGAAGCCAACAAACGCCGTTAGAACCGTCCCGCTATGCATATTTACTCGGGGACTGTTAAATTAACACTTCTTTCGCTGCAAAGTGTTAATGCACATTGATCGCGGTCCGCTCTCGTGCCAATTAGCCAGATTATTATCAATCAATATCGGGTGTTTGCATAATGTTGCACACAGAATTGCAGCGACGGGGGCATTTGTGTCGGGCCGGGGCGTGGCAACTTTCGTTTTCGAGCCCGACAATAGATATTGTTTGTTCGAAAGCGACGTCGACACGATAATGGAGAATCCTTTATTGAATCACTTTTCAATTGTTTGTTCCGACAAAAAGATCCAACACTTCGATTGCCGAGAATATTCGATTATACAACGTTGGCGTTGATTTTGCCAGAGTCCACCGCGGTTTGTGTCGACACCTGGCTCATTCGAGTTGACGTCTCGCTTAAATGTTGAATCGCAATTGTCCGCAAAATTCTCGGAACGATAAACACGACGCATTTTCATCTCTCTCTCATTTTTTTTATTTTCAAGAGTTTAATTTTTACAAATGGACTGTGCATGCCTTTTCGGCTTAATTAACCAATTATTCACCAGACTAAACAGTTTTGAATGTGTCGGACGCTGCATTTCCAAATGCCATATTTCATATTTAAAGCAAAATTTGTTATTGTCTCTGTCCGTACCGGCGATGGCCGATGGTCATTGCGTGGGCCAAGATGGTACCGAGTAGCATTTCATGTCGCATCCAATGCATCAGATTTATTTGCATTTTCTTGCAAAACCAACTACATCCGGTGTCGCGTATCGCAGTTGCACTTCCACGAATAATATTATCTGCAAAAATTGCCGAGTATTTCTCACTCGGCTGTCTAAAGCGATGATGTTGTTGCTGAGATAATTCATGAAACAAATTTATTATGTGAACGAATATAACATCTTCATTTATATAATTATTATTTATATATTATTCCCTGGGAAGAAAAACCCTAATCTTTTGTCTAGTCTAGATACTTTCGCTTCTCTTCCTTCTTTCTCTCTAAGGAGGTCTTTCCCATGATGAAAGGATTGCTATTGCGCGACATGGCTAATAATCACTCGCGACCGGCTACTTGAGACTCGTTTCGGGCAGATGTGCATATGTATGCCTGTGTATATCTATATAGGTGTGTGTGGGTGGCTACTTGTCACTCGTGACTCGTTATAAGCAGATAAGAAAACCCCCTCCTACTTGCCTGGACACAGTCGAGAGGGTAAAATCCTATACCAACAAGGTAGAAGATGTACGTGCAATGCCAGCAATGGCCAAGAGGGAAACTCTCTACAAAAAAATTGCATATCAAGACGGATTGAAACCCTGCGGTATGGACACGAAAGGGTAGCCATCACGTCACGTGTGAGACTCAGGTTTCTTTGGCCTCGACTGCCATTTGAGAGCCTAGTAAGGCCCATGCCCTCAGCGAGTGAGAGCCTTGTGGCTACCAAATGATGATGATGATAGTTCGTTTTATTTTTTTTTACACAAAAAAAATATCTTATGGTTAAGGGTAAAATAAAGGCGCCTCATCCTTACTCTATTTTATCCGGTCTGCCACTACGTCACTCTATCTTCCGGTCAGTTTCAATGAAGCAGTGTCCCTCTGTACACAGTTCAAAAACCTCAGCCTTGGTCTTTCTTTCTTCTGGGGACTCGAAGGCTTGTTAATCATAAGCATATTTGACACGTGATATGGCCACTCTGATGAGAGCTGTGACCAGTATATCCTTGTATAGTCGTCAGTAGAGCTCGTTGTTGCTTCGGATACACCATTCCGAATACAGCAACAGAATCCTTCTCTACAGGATATTCAGTTGTCACTTATCTTCTTCTGTCAAAGTCCAACATTCAAGGGCCATGTAGAGCTTGACTTTAGTATTCTTTGTCCTAAGTCCTAAGTATCACTGGTTTACCAGCATGGTTCTTGATTCATTGAATCAAATCAAAGATTTTCTATAGAGGAATTATCAAAAAGACTTTCAACGCTCCATGTGTATGATTAACAGTGGTTGAGAAGAAAGAAGCTGTCGTAGCTCTGCAACATTACTACATCATGAGTTCCAGTAATATTCTAGATCGTCAAAAATGGACACATGTATGAAAAACTGAGGGCGAAGAACAATTTTTCATAATCTGATTGCCAGAATCAATAATTGACAGAAAAAGTTGAAAATAACTTTATAACCCATCCGTCACGGCGGCACAGTCGTGGCATACTAAGATCTCGCAGCACATTTCACTCGCATTCAGCACATTGTACCAGATGCGAGTTACAAAAGACAATGATTATTTATAATATTTATTCTTATTTTTTCATAGATAAGTATAAAAAGTTTGTGATAAGCAGGTTCAAGAATAATTAAAAACTTAGGGTACTCAATATACCCCTTCGGCATGGATAGGATAAAGCATCAATGAGATAAATAGTATATCTATAATATCTAATAGTATTTGGGTGTTGCGTAGGTTTCATCAATGACTCGTGATAAACTTTAGGATCTGAATTATAAGGTTTTACCAAACGCTACTTATTTACCAGACATTCCTCCTTCTGATAACCATCTCTTCAGGTCAATGGAACAACGTATCATTAATAAATAAATTCATAATGTAGACGAAGTAAAAATTCATTTAATCAGTTAATGTAATTCAAAACAATCTATTTTTTGAACGGGTCATACTATATTTAAAATAAAAAAAACTCCCACGAATTATTAATTCCTTACGAATACGATTTTCTTAATAAATCTTTATAATTTATCAATATTTATTTTGTCATATTCAAAGACATCATGTTTTATTATGTATATATACATTTTGCGGTTTAAACCTAAAAACTCGAGTATTTTCTAAGAAAACAGAATTTTCTTTGTAGACGTATAATTAAATTTAATTTTAATAGTGCAATTAATTTAATTAGATCCTCTTTATAATCATTAATAGTCGTGTACAAATTGGACAGGGGGGTTAAAAAAATATAATTAAAACAAATATTCTTAGGCATCAGTCGAAGAAGGCATTTGTAATTAATCTTGGGACGCAGTGTCCTGAACGAACCCAGAAAAAAAGATAAAAAAGTGAACCAACGTGTATTTCCGCTAATTAATTTTTTGCTTAAAAAATTAGCGCGGCTCCCCCTGGATACGATTAATTCCCTTCCGAGGGGGTGGGGGATATATAGCCGGTTTTTTGGAATTTTTCGAAAAAATATTCTGGATGTAGCAGTTGGACGAGACAAGCACGCCCTGTAGTGTTTAATTTAATTATCTCCCGTTTGATGAGGCGTTGTTTTAATACTGTGCCCTCTCTCCTGCTGGAAATTCTGGAAGATGCGGGTCCGGACCCCTTCTCGCATTATTCGGAGCAAGTCTCCCGGGAGGGCAAACTCGGCGATCGTTTCTTTTAATTAAAATCGCAGACACACCGGTTTATCTCTGGTTGGATACTTTCGCGGTTCCCCTCTCTCTCTCTTTCTCTGGCCCTCTCTGCTCGTCCCGTTGCCGGCGTTACCCTCGCCAGCCTAGGTACCACACTTGCGAATCCATTAAATTAATTTTTCGTCGTGTACAGGCGAAGGAATTAGTGGCGGAAATTAGTGGTGGAAATTAGTGGCGGAATAGATTAGATAACCGTGTGTGATGTATGAACGCATGAATTAGGCCAAGGATTGTTATGTATTCTCGCGCGGTGTCGTGTATCTGGATTGTGCGAATTAATATGTGATGTGGATTAGGGATTAGTAATTAAAAATCCATTTATATTTACTTAAAAAATATTTCTTGTGATTTTTGCAAATATTTCTTTAGTAATTATCAGGTGTGGCAGTATATCCCATCTGAGCCGTGAAAGTTTTTAGTGAGTTTGCATCAATTAATGCCTTTATTGTCTCTTCATCAGCTTCAACTGGCCTTCCAGAACGTGGTGCATCTTCAACATCAACATTTCGGGATCGAAATTTTGCAAACCAGTTTTGGCACTGGCGTTCTGTCAATACATCTTCTCCATACACATCGGATAGTTTTTTTCTTGCTTGAACAGCATTTTTATCTTTTCGATAGTAAAAAATTAAACTATTTCTGAAATGCTGCTTTTCACTTTTCATATTTGAAAGGGTATCAACCAAAAACTAGTGCGTAGAATCAATCTAACTTTTTTACGTTGAAGTTTTTCACGTTGAAAAAATACAATTATGTCCTATGTTGGGAAAAACGTATGATTCTTTCCGAACAACCTATAATAGTATTATAATAAAATTATTAAAAATAACACTGTGCTGACGATTACAACATCGCTGGTGGTCCGAGGACTCGAATACGTCTCGCAGGGCCAACGTAGGAGTACGGGGGACGCGTGTTCGAGTCTTGGCACTGGCGTTCTGTCAATACATCTTCTCCATACACATCGGATAAATTTTTTTTGTGCTTGAACAGCATTTTTACCCTAAGAAACAAAATGACTTTCCTAACAACATCCTGCCATTGAAATCAAAATGAATATTTCTGTTTAAACCAACAAAAAAGAAAACTTTTTGAATATAAGATGTCCAAATTTATAGTCCGTATTCGAAGCAACGAGAAGCTGTACTGACTATAAACGGTACAACTACATAAACGGTAGACATTGTGGCCAGATCTCGAGCTGTCAAGGATGCATGTCAAGGAATTATGAGAGCGGCAATGGGTATGGGATTGAGGATCAATGAAACCATGACAAAATACATGCCAAGGACGAATTCTTGAACCCCTGAGAGTCGAAGAGTACAGCTTCAAAGCCGTTCAAGAATTCACATATCTCGGCTCACTTATTACAACAAATAATATAACTAATTTGAAAGAAGCATGCTGGCAACCGGTGCTACTTTGGACTTCAACGACATCTATGGCTGAGATTCCTCCCAAGGAAGACTAAAGTTAAGCTCTACATGACCCTCATTAGGCCTGTTCTAAAATACAGATTTGAATGTTGGGCTTTAATAAAACAAGATAAACGACCGCTTATCCTGGAGAGGCCAGATTCCGGAGGACCGGTCGCGCTCTTGGTTAACAAGCCTTTCTATCCCCTCAGGAAAGGAAGACCAAGGTCGAGGTGGTTGGACTGTGTACAGAGGGACACTGCATCATTTAAATTGACCTGAAGATGGAGCGACGTGGCAGCAGACCAGATAACATGGAGAAGAGTGTTGGATGAGCCCAGGGCTCTACAATAGGGCTGTTGCATTTATGATGATGATGATTAGCTTTTACCGTGCTCGAAATGCTCAATCTTAAGCGATCCTGGTATCTAGAACCTTTCCCTAAGGGTACTGGCTACCAAAAAAAATTGTTCCGAGGCCAGCCATGATAGAATTGGAGACACCAGACTTTACTGATAAACAACGATATATCGTTGTTCGTAATAATATCGAAAAATGCTAATAGCTTTAATTGTTCATTAGGAAGTACTAAATCGCAAAAAATAAAAAAATAATCCTTTTAAGTAATTCATAAAATGATTATCAGAAGCATTTTGTTCTTAAATTTAATTCATCGAATGCTAAACAACGATATATCGTTGTTGTCAATGTGTTACTAGTAATGTTTAATAATTAACATTATTATCTATATTTTATCTAATAAATCAATGCTATGACGTCATAGTTCGCACGGATGCGTAAACATAGAGTTTAGGCCCTCACTTGTTCACGGTCATTTATTCTTTTATTAAGTTGTTTTATTTTATATCCCGTTTCCGTTACACCGACCGATACTAACTCCTTACCTCCCACCCGGCTTTCCAGCTCCTGTTTTTCGCAAAGTTGAGAATCCGTCGCAGTTAAAATGAACAACTTTCCAACCGGTGATCTATTGACCGCAAAAGTTTATTTAGTCCACCTCGGTTTTTGCCCTTTCGCTCCGAAAAATTTTGCAATTTCGCCCTAATTACAATTTCGCAAAGCCTGTGGGGCCACGGGGGGAGGGGATGGCGAGGGTGTACGATGGGGGTAAAGCTCATGACGCGCTATAATCGGATTGATCCGATTACAGGACACTGGCGAGAAGTTTTGACGGTTATGGACCGGTGATGGACCAGAGCCGGAGATGGAGGCAGGGGACGCTCGGGTGGTGGGGGCACAGTCACGACCCATCTTCGGACCCTCGGCTCGGTAATCTGGCGGTCCTCTTTTTGCTCGCCACGGTAACTTTTTATCCGCGAGCGCTCGTCGTTTTATTGCCGGCCGTGCGATACGAGACATAACTTATTATTTATAAGCGTGTGATGATTTTTTATACGTGCCCGTTTCGCTTTACGGCTATAACTCAATAAGTGAGATACGGCAGATAGCGATCGGGCCGGGAGGGGGAGGGATTTTCGGGTATGAGGCTCGCAATATGAGGCATTGCGAAAAATCACAATATTTTTTTAGGAAACAAAACGGAAAAAGCGAGTTATTACAGACTTTTATACGATCGAAAACAAACAAAACATTTTAAGAATATTTTTTGCCTGAAGCTATCCCCGCTTATCATTTATTTATATAAACTTTTAAGGAAAAGAGGTTCAATTATTTTTATTCCTTTCATTGAATACAATATGCTAATTCATTGGTGATTATTTTAGCTTTTCCATCTACAGTTATTACTAAAAATAATGTTAAATACGCTTTTTTATATTTAATTATTCAATTATTCTAAGCCGAAGATAACAATCTAATTTATATCGTAGAATATGACATTAAATTTTTTTTTTAATCTTTCTATTATGGCATATTAAAATTTCCGTTAATTACACATAGCCTATGTGTATTTAATTTACCGGAAATAATATACTTAGACATGCGTTTGTTTTAGGTAAATGAGCTTATGTTAAGTGCATGCTCTCGGTGCTTAATAATATTAAATAATTATGTTGTCATGTCATCATTGTGCAATATAATGCACATACATTATCATCGGTAATTAAATATTATTATGCTATTGTATTATTTAAATATGATACATAAATTGCAAATATTCTAATAATTAGTATTCAGATTTAAAATAATTAATGTGGCTGCGTATATTATTGTTTTTGATAAAGGTCCA
Source organism: Philopotamus ludificatus (assembly GCA_022495035.1). NCBI lineage: Eukaryota > Metazoa > Arthropoda > Insecta > Trichoptera > Philopotamidae > Philopotamus > Philopotamus ludificatus. The sequence continues at coordinate 17,228 of JAGXCT010032444.1, read as the reverse complement.
AACGTACGGGGCACGGACCATTAAATTCGAGAGGCCCCGGCCCATCGACAAGGCCCGATCTCGTACTAAGACTTACAACATTATTTTTTATACTGGAACGAATCATTAAAGATAAGATCGCACTATACACTCCTCCCTATCCTTTTACATGGACGAACACGTATATTTTATTATTGCTATCGGTATCATCGCCGCGGTAATTTACTACGCGGTGATCTCTGGACCTCGACAGTGGAACTGCAGCGTTCTGAATTAATTTGGAAATAATTGGCCGGTTTAATTTGTTAATTTTTAATGTAAATCGGACATATTTTGACTTTTCACTTCAGCCAGGTGTAAAAAAAATCGTTTAATGTAACTGTGTAATATTTTCTTTTATTTGAATTGTAAATAATGTATAATAATATATACGTGTTTATTACGCGCGATGTAGTGCAAGAGAGCTGTCTGCTTGTCAGCGCTACCAGCGTCGGGTATTGGACGGATGCGGGTCGGTGTGCGGGGGAGGGGGGTTCTCGCCGCTAAGCGCAGTCATACTAACTCACAGCTTCTTTGAGCTACGTGCCGCTTGTCACTTATTTTACTATTGTTAATATTATTTAGTATTTTTACCCCACCTTATTTTTTATATTTTAAATAAAATATGAGAGAAATATACATTTTGTAATTTTAAATATTCCACAGCACCCTCAACTATTTTACCCACGATCCACCATTTATACTCTAAGATAAAAATGTTTGTTTTTAAATTATTTACAAATATTATATTAAAATATAATTACCATAATTACTTGCAACCATTTTTTATCTCTCATATAATTTTTCGATTCTCTTCTTATGAATTTTCTAATAAACTAAAGGTCCTTCCTATATTTGACGAGTACGAGGAATACGAAAGTGCTTCTCAATTCCACATTTTCTTATGTTATCGGATAAATTCGGATGTTTTTCCTTCAGTTTCTAATTCAATGTATATAATTGTCGACAATACACTTCTTTAGTTTTGATCATCTATAGTAATATATATATAATAATAACTCAACTCATATTTCATAAATGCATTAAAAAACATTCTGAAGTGTTAATCCTGGCTTTGAGGTTGGAACGGATGTTTGTTTTGTGAAAAGCCTCTATTTGTTCCTCTCACCTAATCGTTACTATCTATTTTTAGTCTCCGGTTACAATTCACTGCAAAAAAGGTTAACCTTTTCTACTCTGGATATTTTTGGTCGAATCTACGTTCCACTCTAATTAATTGTATTTTAGGAATATATAAAAAATGCTTTTCACTGGTAAAATGATTAAAAAATATTTAGAGGGTTTTATCTCATATCCTATTCAATATATATTTTTTAAAAATATTAAAAAAAACAGATTTCATTTTTTTGCTAAAAAATATTTTTGGCCAATACGTCTGATCAACAAAGTTGAAAAGTTTAAAGATCTCAGCAATCATGGACAAACAGCAAACGAGTGTTAGAAGCCTTCGAGATGTGACACTGGATACCCTGAGTTCCATATATTGTAAGAGCTGAATAATAAGAATAGATGGATCAGATTAAATTTTAAAGGTTGTAGCTTTATTAATTTTTTTTAAAGCAATGTTCATCTCTCACAAAACGCATCTTTGTCTACATATTTTCATTCCTCGAAAAGTTTAAACATTCATTAATTTTTCCTGATGAAAAAAAATAACTAATGAGAAAAGACTCGCCGCAGACTGAGCTCTCGCAGCACGTGTCATTCGCACGTTTCACTCGGACTTGGCACATTGTACTGGATGCGAGCGAAATAAATATATCGCGCGTGGCAATGGCAGCGAATACTGTTGTTTTTATTTTTTTTTTTCACAATTTCAGATTATTATTAGTTATAATATCTATTCTTTAGACGTTTTTTAAATAAATGCTAAAACTTGGGGTACCCACTATACCCCATGCGCTTAAGGGGATGTCTTTTAAAACTAAAAGCCCCTTATATAAAGGTAGATTTTTCGAATACGTTTTTTTTTCTTATTAAAAAAAATACTACAAAATACATTTCCTGTAAAGTTTTCTTAAATGGATTTTAAATATTATGCCATTTTAAAAAATTGAGAGATAGGTTAAGTTTTTCGTAATTTTTTTACCGAAAATATACATACATTTTACAATCAAAATGCAGAATTGTATTGCCATACAGTGGTACTTGAATTTTCAGACAAATACAAAAAGTATGTGACATGTAGGATTTATATTAAAAGCTTAATATATCAGCACGGTTAGGTTAAAAATTACTTATTGTATTCATATATGGTAAGCTAGAAAAAAATGAAATTTACAGTCTTTCTGCACGGTTTTAAAATAACACGGCGCACGAAAATAGGCAGTTTTATTTTTTAACGCCGCTTTATTGTTTGGCACGGTTTAAAAAATAAAAAAATATAAAGTGTTGTGAATAATGATGGAAGGATATATTTTATTTGCTCGTTTGACATTATTTAGTGTGGATTAGATATAGGATCTAATAATTACGAAAATAATAACAATTATATTTCATGAAGACGTATTATTCTAGCAGCCAGCTTAAGATCAATCAAAAATATAAAAAAAAACTATAAATACTATAAGTATTCAAAACGTGTCCCTTATACAAAAAAAATGTGTAGGATGTATTCATGTATCAATTAGCACCGAAACGAAAACAGGCTTCCTTTTCCGGTTTTACTGGAATTTTATTTCACAATGTTTCAGTTGAGATCAATCCCACACGCGTCTCAGATCTTAGTTGCATATAGAGGCATACAATGTGACACTTAATTTTATTAATTCGGAGGCTTCAACCCCCTTATCTTGGTGGAAACTTTTTATGACTCTCTCATAGCTATCAAGCCAGCGACCCCCATCCCATAGTGCTCGACATCAAATTTGAATTAAGTCACCTATAGATGTATTGCTTCGAATCTCCATGCCTCACCCTCATCACCCAACACCCCCACCTCGCTCAACTTCAGACTTAATTAATCCGTTCCATAAGCGACACTTGGAAAGCTTTGAACTTAGACTCACGTCCCTAGCAGCGTTCACCGTAGCTATTTTCGTTCACGGCAGACAAACATTAATCCGCCAGTCATACCAATGACTTACGCTAATAATTTGATTGAATTAATTGCCGCGGATTGTGCCACGGTGCAACTGTAACGGTGCTGCCACCTGAAGCATGTGCCAATTATTGCTAATTAAGGGGTCAAAGGTGAGGTTGAGGCCACACGTGCACAGGAGTGTGACGCGCGTACCGGAAGCTGTACTAGAACTGTCAGATCGAAAATAACTCTCCATGTTAACTCCAACTCATTGAGTTTAAAATAAATTGTTTGTACGCAAAATCAAACTGGTTATTAATAATTGTGTTCATAAAAATCAAAGTATATAAATATATTACGACATAATTGCTAAAGGGTTTCAGTAAATTTATTCTATAGCATTAATAGAAAATTGTGTAATCTTTCGGAGGGTTAAAATTATACAGGTCAAAGGTTCGACTAATATTTGTCGAATCTTTCCATCTCCATCTAAATTTAGTTATAATGAGTATCTAGTTTGTAAACATCATACAAAATTCAAACGCAAAAGGTTTCGTATTTAGAGAGCGACAAAGGGTTTCGCCGGGCCGAATAGAGATTTCGTGTATTAATATTAGTGGATTGGAAAAATTATGCTTTATATATTTTAGCAGTAGCATTCGGTTCATTCAATGATACAAATTTGAGGGTTTAGATAAATATTAGATATTTACCATATGCATTGTATATATGGCAATATGGTTTGCGTAGGTTTAGATCATTTTTATCTATATATCTTTATTTATTTGTCAATAATAATGGTGTTCTTATAAAGTTTCGACAAAACTAAGTTATTTCATGTATTTTTTTTTAGCTTAAGTGACCAAGTTCAGCGAATATCGAGGCCAAAACATCATAATAATGTTGTTTTTGTAAAAGTAAGAAAATTATGATTTTAGTGAACCCTCCTATAATAATCGCTGCTATACAACGGGTTTCTATAGTGTGTACGACAGTCTCAAAAAAAATCCAGCGGCATTTAATTACTATTTTTTGTTAAAAAAATATTTTTATCTTCTCTAGTTATGCATTATTACATAATTTTAAATGTTTACCATTTTTTGTTTCCTATAATTATTGGTTTTTTACATAAAATAAAAAAATGCCCAATTAAATTGCTTTATTTATATTTTCATAATAATATCTTTAAATATCACGTTCCTCAGAAATGAAAGAAAGTGGATTAATATCTTATATAAATATAAAAATATGTAATCGACGTATGAATAAGACGTTTTTTTGAATAAAAGAGTATTCTAAAAAATAATCGGCATTAGCAGATGCAACCTTTTTCAATCTGATAACATTTTAATGTAGTGCCTCTCATAAAAATTTTGAGGTTTGGAAACAAAATACTCTTTTAGTTCGTTTTTAATGTCCTCGTATGTATTAAAATTCTTTCATTTAAATATTGTTGCATTGATCTGAAAAGATGAGTCAAACCGAGCGATATCTGAAGAATATCGAGGGTGACAAATTGACCTCCATCCAAAGCCAAAACAGAAAAAAGATCATTTTTTATGAGGCGGGGCATAAGGGTTGGTACTGTTACCTAACTATTTGATTGATTTTGCCCTCTCGGTTGAAGTAAGATACCCATTTTTGATCTTCAGTTATGAACAATCAGCTGAGTCTGGTGTTGCCGCGTGTCAGGGGAGCCAGGCCGCTATCCAGGCCAATTCCGTATCGTGTGTGCTACAGGAGGTGCCCGAAGAATCCAATCAGACCGTAAACTAAATACGAATTGGCCCTAGCTTCGTCTGATTATTATTGTTACAATCTCCGCGTTGACAGCTCGGCTCCCGGGCTTATGGCTGACGACCTGACCCGTATTCGAAGAGCCAAGATAACCTGGAGGACGACCGTCACAGTCCAGGTATCAGGGTTGGGAGGGACGTGTCTCTCCTGAAGATCTCGTAGTGTCTTCTGGTTGGCAAATACCCGCTTCAGGGTTAGAAGACTACTTAAATAAGTTAGGAAGTCTTGCAAAAATGTTCTTTATCTTTCAAAAGGTGTCAACATGAATTTATTCGAACGCCTAGACTTTCTTCACTAAGCTCATGCTGTATGAATTTCCCCTGCTTTCAATACTTGCCGATTATTTAAAGATGCTTTGGACACTCGATCATTGCTCTCCAAGATTGTTCGCAGTTTTTAAATAGATTATGTTAGGTTATATTTGATTTCGGTACTCATTATGGCATTATTTACTTTACTAGGTCTTTGGGGTTATTTTTTATTAAAGAATTCCAGATAAAAATTTTTAAACCATTTTTAACACTTGAGGATCTTGAGAACAGTTAAATAATTCCTCAGTACACTATAATTTTTTTTTAAGATTCTTCTTATTATCTTAAGAAATCTTGTTTTTAATTTTGAAACATCTTGATTTTGACTCTACAGGATCATCTGCGTCCTCTTACGTTTTCGAGCGCGACGAGCCTCTCCAGACTAAGTATCGAAGAATTCTTTTGAGACATGTAGTTGAAAGTCGGTCATCTTTATCGTTCCCAATTTCTTTCAGGATAGACACGTTTGTGTATTTAGCGGTCCATGATATTCTCAGCTTTATCAAAATCATCAATATCGCTTCTACCTTTCCCTTCTCGCTCTATCCGATGCACATTGTCGCGTGAAAAAAGGGCAATGACTTTTGGTTGCCAACAAATAATAACTCCTCATGTAAAATATGAAAATAGTTTATTTTGTTATATTTATTTCGTTTGATTAACAAAATACAAATAAAAAAACAGATCCACATTTTGTATATGTGCCTAGTCTGCTATAGGGCTGGTTTCTATAGCGTCCCGATGCAATAAGAAGGTATACAGTCAACCCTAATTCAGACAGAGGTACCCTATCAAAACAAAAAAAATGTGACAGATTTATTCAGTTCACTAAATAAAAATATATCTGCAAATTTTCTTATCAAACTTAGACATCGAAGGCATGTTTTTAATGTTGCATTTACTGTTTATAGCAATGCACTGTTTACCGATAATAATCGTGGATATTAAAGGTTAGGACAATATCTTAGGAGAGCAAAGGATGTAGTAACCATATTACCTGAAGCATTGCAGGCTTAGATAAGTCACGATCTTCAGACATGTTGCGATCACTTTAAAGATGAAGGTTGACGATCTCGAAATAAATGAGGCTTATGTATAACTTTCTTCTAAATAAAAACAACTGTTATTTTCACTGTAATATTTTTTCAGAATTTTTGCAAATTTATTAAATAGTGAATGTCTTTATTTTTTAAATTGGATCAGTAATATAATTTTGGATTAATATTTAATCTAATTTGTTGGATGCTAGTTGAGCTCAACAGGACCCACGATGAATATGCAAATACCTAAACTGTCACGGAGCACCAGAATGTCGACACGATCGTCTGAAACGTTCAGCGGCAAGATGCATTCTAAAATTCTGGCGTTATCTGCAAGTGTTCGGTATTTAAACCATTTCGCAACCAAGTTGCACACGTTCCGCAACACGTTGCAACAAACGGGCAAAGTTTGAACAATCAATTACTTAGTTTTAAGTATCTGCATGTGTGAGCGATAAAATACAAGTGAGTGCATCACGCGCTACAAATTAACTAAAATGTATCCGACGCGTGATACGGCTAATACGTACTACCTCTCAATAAGATCCTCCGGTGCACCGTACGATGAATTAATTCAATATTAATATTTATCATTAACATCAGTCGAGTAGCCGTCCGAAATGACCTTATAAAATTTGCGAGACCGTGGCGTGTCATCGCGATGCTCCCGCTCGTACGTTGCAAAATTTATATTTTAATATATAATAAAATTTTAACGATCTCCAATTCGAATTTAGCATGTCGCCACATACTGCTACTGTCTGGGTTAAAATATTTACGATTATCATAAACGTCATAGAGTGGCCGGGCACGCTCTCCGGGTTCAGGAGTATAAAAAAAAAACAGGATTCGTACGACGGCCGAAATAATTTCGCAAAGGGTCGCAGTGGGCCCATCTGAGTCACACAAATTTTACTGGTGGCTTTAGCACACTTTCAGAATCAGGAAAAATGCAGAAAATCGCTTTCAAGATTAGATCGTAAGATTTGCCGTGACGCGTTGTAGGGTAGACAAGATCTACAGATCACCGATAATCTTAAAAATATTCAATAAAAATCTGAAATCACTTGGTATCAAATTTCAGATAAAAAACAACGTTTTCCTATTTTCCGATGTTACATATTTGAATGAGAAATGTGTTATGTAAGTTTTAGAATAAAAATTCAATAGGCAAAATTCGAATCCAGCCTATTCATGCCACCATTTACACTGCGGAGGTGCAGCACCCCTAAGCAAATTAAGGAAAAATAAATTTTTATATATTAATATATATGTTTGGCTACACATATCATTATGTGCATCAACAAATCTGGTAACGCATTTCTCACCACAGAGCCTGAGAAGGAAAACCCTAATCTGCTGACCAATAATTGGTCTTTCCCATGAGAAAATGATTGCTATTGCGCGACAGGGCTAATCACCTGCGACCTGCTACTTGTGACTTATTTTGGGCAGATGTGCATATGTACGGATGTGTGTATCTATATAGGTGTGTGTATGTGTTTGGTCGTTCGCTACTTGTCACTCATGACTCGTTATAAGCAGATGACGCCTTAAAGAAGAGAATAAATGAATACCGAGACAAACCCCCTCCTACTTGCCTGGACAGAGTCGAGAGGGTAAAATCCGATACCAACAAGCTAAAAGATGTACGTCCAATGTCAGTAATGGGCTAGAGAGGGAAACTCTTTACAAAAAACCGCATACCAAGACGGCTTGAGCTCCCGCGGTATGGACACGAAAGGGAAGCCCTCACGTCACGTGTGAGACTCAGGTTCCTTTGGCCTTGACTGCAATTTGAGAGTCTGGTAAGGCCAATGCCCTAAGCGAGTAAGAGCCTTGTGACTGGCAAATGATGATGTCTGTTGATGGTGCATTATGAATGCGTTTTGTATTAGATAGTTGCGGGGGTATGGGGGGTGTATGGGGGGGGGGTGTATGTCGCGCTGCGACTCGGTGAAGTCATTCTGCTTCACAGATTCTTTGAGTCACGTGCCGTTTGCCATTTATTGTATCATTGCAAGTATTCATTTTAATTTCTTATTATTTCACTGCACCCCCAAATATTTACCCTCTCTATTTATATCCATATTTTAATATATATTTTATTAATAATAAATTTAAGGATATTATTTACAATTTACTCATTGAAATTTTAAAATTAAATGGGTTATACAAAGTATATTAATTGTTATTCATGATATCCTTCATAATTTGGTTGGTATATTAGATTGTTTAACTTATCAACGCTCTGTCAATGTCTCGTCCTATACTGAGCTCCCGCAGCACGTGCCATTCGCATGTTTCACTCGCACTCGGTACACCGTACCAGATCCAACCGATAAAAAACATCGCGTCCGTGGCAACAGCAGCAATTATTGTTGGTTTTTCGCAATTGCAGATAATAAATGACAGTGATTATGAATAATATTAATTCTTTAGACTTTTTTAGACAAATACAAATATTTTGTGACATCTAGGAATTAAATAAAAAGAGTTATTCGAGAAAAATCAAAAGCTTAGGGTCCCCAATCGGCACGATCCCCAATCGGCACGGTCCCTAATCGGCACGGTTCCCAATCGGCACGGTCCCCAATCGGCACGATTACGTTTAATTACGATTATGTTTGACAAATTTATAAATAAGAAATACATGGTAAATATAAGTTTAAGAATAAAAATTTGAATGCCTACAAATCTAATTGGAAATAATATTTTTATTAGTTTATTTATGAGGATTATTATAATATTAGCAATTTTTTTTTAAATTCTTAATAGAAAATCTCTTGATTTATTTGAAAAATGAGGGAGGGCTAAAATTTCAGCAATATTATACAACTTCAAGACGAATATAAGAAGATAAAAGAGAAATAGAGAATTGATGAGTTCAATGCATTACCTCCGATTTACCATGATTTTGTTAATAAGTTTGTAATTACTTATTTTAAAGAATTAATTTGCGTTTCGTACTAGGTTAAGTCCAATATAATATAACTGTAATTAATTTTCAATAATGTTTACGTACATCTCTGGATTCAATCCTTTTTTTATTTTAAATAAATATATTTAAGAAAAGCCAATTTTGATTAAAATATCAATTATTGTATTTTTGTATTTTTTATTATTGAATTTTGTTTATTTTTTTTTATAGTTTAAAGATATCGGCAATTTTCTTTATTAATTTATCTCAATGCGAATTATTATACTGATAATAAAATAAATACCTCAATTAGATAAATTGTGCAAAATTTTCATATTTTTAAATATCTCACAGTCTAACTAACGAATTATAAAACTTTCAAAATTAACGTCTTACTTATTATTCATAATATTTGTTAATTGCAAATAACGTTAGAAGTATGTGTGCTAAAGAATATTATTTTACACATAAGATCATGTGATAGTAAGTCATGTCTAATTTAATGTAGCAGATAAATATATTTCGCGAAAAACCGCACAAAAATTGCACAAAACCGCATTAATAATTCGATAAATATTTAATTTTTTAATTTAATTAGAACATAACAATTCCTACTTTTATTTATTTATCAAAATCATTGTTGCTGTCTAATAATGTTTAGCATAATTTTAAAATAATGCTAAATCACGTTTATACCTAGAATAGATAGGTAGCTTATCATATCCGCATAGTAACATAAAATTACAGTATTATTTTTTGTTATTAATTAGGTCGTCAAGTATAGAACTTGTAGTGAGGTATATACCCGACTTTGATAAATATTTATTTCACGTTGGGGCCATATTTTGAATTTTTTATTGTATTAGATTGGGTCATCAATAATTTCTGATTTATTTATCATACTTTTATTTTGCTTTAAAAAAATTACAAATTTATATTAATCTATTATGTATTCATCACTGTTAACCTTTTCCCATCTTATTGGCAACTTATCGATCCCCTCCTCATAAAATTTGATAGGTTTTGACTGATTGATTTGCTCATCATTATTGAAAGTTTTTCCATTTAAAAAAACCTTTAAAGAATATAAAAGTTGAGTAGAGTGGCAAGAGACGTGGGATTCTTTCTGAAAAGGTGAGACTACCTATCTCATTTTTCCTGATATCAGAGCCAGGCTGAATTGTAGCTGGTTCTTCCCAGACTCTTAAGTCAGTCAATTCCTGACTGGCCACGGTAATTTAGAGACTAAACTTAGTCTAGTAGCATCTTCGCACTATTGGTGTAGATTAGATGGTGCCTCAATTGGATACATGGACCTGTTGCAGCAATGCATCGACTTTCAGAGAGTTTAACCCCATCGGTCCGACACAGCTTCATTGTAGATACAAAATAAATAAGCCAAGTTCTCCTTTGTCGTCCGGGTCTTCGTCGTCCTTGAATCTTACCCTTTAGAATGAGTTGTAGTATTTTATACGTTTCAGAATGTCGCATTATATAACCGTAATAAGTGAGTTTTCTTATTTTGAGGGTTTTTAAAATCTCTGTCACTGTTCTCTATTGAGGACTCTTAGCATGTGTCTGTATAACCAAATTTCGAAAGCTTCTAGGCGTTTAATCTCCTTTTCTGTGAACGTTTATGCCTCAACGTCATCCTGGCCTTCTCGTTTTGACATTTTACTTGTCATCTGGTCCTAGTTTCGATCCTCCAAATTACAGCCTAGTTATATGAATCTGAATTTTTTTACTGGGTCTCCGTCTACTTGTCGTTGAGTCGTTTTTACAAACATTTATAATTTTTGTTTTTTATAACATTTAATTTAAAACCACTGGCGACTCAAGGGTAACATATTTGGGGGTGATGCTGAAGATTAAGTATATTTTAAAAGTGACTCATTATGGATGGTGCGGGACTGTTCGGAGTTGCAGCGCATCACAGCGCTTAGCTACGAGACCCCCCATCTCGTTGCCGCCCCGCATCTAACAGGTGACGCTGGTAGCGCTGACTAACGTAACACTAAATATAAATTTAATTTATATTATCATATACATATGGAAATAGTATAACAGTTAGGTTTAAAACTTTATTTTTTTAAAGTTTTTGTTACGTGGTTAAGTGGATACTTAGTTTTGATGAATAATTTTTTTTTTCTATTGATTTTACCTAATACAACCTAGTAAATGCTTTGACATTATATAATGAAATGTATTAGTTATTTACGTCTGCATTTTTTTTCTTTATTAATGCAGCTGATGCATTTATTATCTATTTGTTGCATTTTTTTTCTGTGTAGAGGACATTTATCTTATGCATGAAACAATATCAATGAATACGAATCGTTAAATGCTATTATGTGTATATATTATCTAAAAATTACCTGATTTTAGTCTCGTATTCTAAATATAATCCGACCGGTTGATGAAATAAAAGCAATTGCGAATTTTATGCTCATATTAATGTGTTTATAATGGATGCTCAAGAACGCGGCGTGTATTAATATATTTCTAAATACAAATCAAGGATTATAAATATGGCGAACGGTGAAAAAAATATTTAAAAATAAAATGACACCGACCAGTTTTAATGTTTGACGTTAAAAGTCAAACTGGGGACACAGAAGTCGTATATTACGCTCGACGAGTTGTAAACACAAAAGGTGTTGCATGTCAGTGTCATCGCTGCAAAAAGGTTAAGAGCCACGTCCGCCGAGTGACAAGACGCTTGCAATCACCGTTTATCCGCGGCGATATTTCGGACAATAGCCAAAAAAAAATATGATGAGATTGGCGACAGCCACGTAGTCGCGATTGCCTGTCGGCGTAATTTACCAACGATCTTACGTAAGTGTTCTATATTCTCCTCGGAGGTATTATCCAGTAGGCAGCAACATAAAAGCGCGCGAAATTGATGACTCTAATATCCCTTGCGTAGTTCCGTTTCGGTAGACTGGGCAGTGTTTACTCGTATAAATCACGGTTTAGTGGTCCTCGGAGAGGCTGGTGCAGCAAGAGGCATTAGTGGTGGTCTGAGGCCATGAGGTAGCGCCGCCGTGGATGCGGTGGCCACTACAGCGTCATAAAGTATTGAGTCGAGGTGATGGGTCAGGCCCCAAGAGTTGGAGTAGACCGGCAGTGGGAAAAAAAATACAAATAAATAAACACAAACGAAGAAAAGTCTTTGGAATACCATTTTAGAAACGTTGTTAAATTCGAATATATAGAAAAGGCTAACTCAAAATAGCATTTGTAATTTTTAAGAGATTTACTCATTTCCAAAAGAAATATTGAAATTGCATAATAATTCGTTGGTTCACTATTTAGATTATGTAAATTAAAAAAGTACAAAATGAGTGAAGCTATATTTGTGTTGTATGTCTGCCAAAGAGTTTAATGTTGCGATCTTAAAAGCTGAAGAAGGTCGCGGTTACTCTTATAATCTTATATATCTGATAATAATGAACATCTGAGGGATCAAATTTTATTATAACCTTGTACAAAAATTAGACGTCAATCATGCAATAATTTTAGACCACTTAAAATGATAGAAAATAATTTAATGTGATCTAAAAGAAAATCAAGAGACTGACACCCTTGATATGCTCTTAGGGACATCGCAAACCCTTTGTATTTGTCTAAAATAATCTAAAGACTAAATTTAAAAAATAATCATTGTTCTTTATTGTTTGCAATTGCAAGAAAAAAATATAAACAACAATCTTCCCTGTTGTTGCCACGCGCGCGATGTTTTTTCTTGCTCGCATCCTGTATGATGTGCCGAGTGCGAAGGAAACGAGCGAGTGACACGTGCTGCGAGAGCATTGTCATTTATGCGTCATATGGACTAGTTAATAATTCATATCTATAAAGAATTCAATAATATCCTGACCTGAAATGCTTGGGATATCGTATTTAAATAAAACAGTGAGGTTAAAAAATAGGTAATGTTTTAAAAAACATCTTAAAGAATAAATAAGCAATAAAGCAGTAATTATAAAATTAATTAAATGATAAATGTTGTAATCCGAGGAAAATGATTTTCCTCATTTTCCCCGACGTTACAGTAACATAAACATTTTTTTTTACTGTTTTTAATCCTGATTAAAAGACAATTACGATTTAATATGATCATCAAATTTAAAGAATTGCATGTCAAAGGATATCCTACATTTATATTACTTGTGTCTTTGATTTTTTATCAACAACATTTATATTTAGAATTATAAAAAAAATTCCAGAACTTTCGTCTATTTAATATTTTTATAAATATTCATGTAAATTAATTTTGTTTTATTCAATTAATTTCCTATACTACTATATAACATATAGACTAGTGTCAGTGTTTGTTATGGCGTCCAGCTCCTTTAGCGATCCTTATTTAAGCTCTTTAGTGATTAAAAAATATCGGCGTAGTGCAAGAGCGCTGTTTCCTCTTCAGCGCTACTAGCGTTGAGTATCGGTTAGTGCTTAGTACTAATCACGTCAAGGTCTGTAAGAAACACATGCTTTAGAATAACCACGTAGAGGTATCTAGAAACGATTCTTTGTATCTCTGTCACCAGTAACTGGTAGAAGTACGCGACTATCGAAACTAGGTTGACCCGGCTCCCTAGCCATTCAAAGGCAAATGCCGGGATAGTTCCTTGAGCCGTTTCCCATCACATTTCCGCCTCCTACAAACTCGCTCCGTCCTTAGTACCCAGTGCCGCACCAAGTGGCTGTTTTAGACTATCGCTAAGGCGTGCAATGTTGGCCTGTCGGCCCAAAGAGGGCCCTGCCCCTCCGGAAAGCTAATGGGTCAACCTGCACTTGGATTGCGTAGCCAACTAATGTTGTTCTTGGCGTGCTCCGAAATGGCGGAAGAAACTCCAACAACAACGAGCATGCGAAGAATGGCAAAGTAAAAGCCATACGAAATCATCATCATCATGAAACCCCAGTGGGGGGGGAGGTACCGTCGCTAAACGGTGTGTTGCGCTGCGACTCGGAGCAGCACCGCGCCGTCTATACTGAGCCACTGTACATACGTGCTACTTGTCACTCATTTAATTATTATTAATTTTAGTAATATTATTTCGAGTAGAGTTTTGTCGTGTGACGATATTGGACGAGGCTGCGATGGCGGTGGTGCTCATTCATGGTATTGTAGATTCTACGGAACAGCTCGGCTTTCGGACTTTTGAGACCTATTTTAAGAGCCTAGATAACCTGGTAAACGACCGTTACAGTCCTGTCATCGGGTTCGGAACGTTTCTCTGATAGAGATCGCTTAGTATCCTCCAGGTGGTAAAGCCTCAGATTTAGAAGGCCACTTATGTATGTATTTTACATTAATTAATACAATTTAAATCTTCTGCAGCACCCCCAATGTATTTCACCTACAAGTCGTCACTGGTGACAACTAAAAGCTCATTTGTTGGTATTTTTTTCTATTAAAATACCCATGTATGATTAATATTTTATTTAATTTTATATTGGTTTTTATTACATTTTTATAGGATTTTCTATACCCCAATGTTGTTATATTTTTTTTAAATGACACGGATTTTGGCGCAAATCTATTTTGATATTTAAATTCGTCATTTTATACGAAATTATCTAAACTGGCACTGTGTTCTATTCATATCGTCTATTTCATCTATTTAGCTCTATTTAATCTAAACGAAAAAAAGTCCAGTGTTATATCTCCCCTCATTATTTGCCATATTGAAGAATCAACCGGCTCAGATTCAACCGCAGCAGCTGTCAGCTCAGAAAGACAAACGCGACGTTGTCATCTCTGGCAAAACATGCGATGATTTAACACTGACATCTTCAACAACACATATGCTCAACGCAAATAGACCATATGCACTTCAATTACAGATTAAGTTTTGCGTAATCTGGTATCCCTCGTCGTATAAAATACAATAATTACGATTAACGCCACACAGCACGTTGTAAATGCGAGCAGTGCGTTGAACTTGTGACGCAATCCGTGGTAATCTCGGTCGTCTGGTTTGTTTTGTGCATATATATTTTTTTTTCAATTCCGGAATGAGTCAATTTCATATGGCAGACCTTTGAAAATTAAATAGTGTGATGTGTGTATCCTTCTCGTTGGTCAATAACCTGATTTGCGGTCGCTATCGTCAGACGTATTACCAAATAGCCGTCCTTGAATCTCGCATGATTCAGTAAAAATGTCTACGAACAAATATTTGTTTTTTCTGAATCATATTTCTATCAATTGATATATATTTGAATTGTTTTACGGAAATGACGCAGATTGTTTGATTCACGTGTACCAGTAGTATATTATATATCAATGTTAAGGAAAATCGACAGTTTTTCTTAATTATATTTTTTATTGTATAAGGCTGGAGAAAGAAAGATATTGCACTTTTATTCATTTTAGCTCAAAGAATGATTAGAATAAAGAAAAGGCTGTATAGTATCATGGCTGCTAATGCCAAGATACGTTAGGGATAAATGTGTATCAACAAAATAAAATAAATGTTATTAAATAACCAGTCTTATGGCTTGTAGGTATCATGCATTTATTTCGATAATGCTAGTTAACCGCCTGAGCTAAGTTAGTAATCGGATAGGTTTCCGACGAAACTATGAATTCAGGGAATTCTTTATAACACTGACCAGGGGGTATGTAAGAGGAGGACATCCATTACCTCCACATGTTTTAAAAAAATAATATTTGTGTGAGTAGTTTGGCGCGTTGGAATTAATTAATTAAATGCTATTTATTCTGTGTTGAATAAATATCTATATAAAATAATTAATATAAATTTCAATCCGACTGAAATAATATTAAAAATTAACCTGTGTCATGGATCGATACTTGGGGGAATATTAGTGTGAGAGACTTATTCCCATTGTATCTTTAGAGTCTTTATAATGTTTATCGAATCTTCATCTTTTTGTTATGGCATTAATCCATCGTAGTCAAATAAATAAGAATTTAAACAATCAGGATAATTAAAAAAATGGTCATCTTTATTTTGAGTGTTTTAGCAATTTTGTATTCTAACGCAAGCGGATGCGTTTTGTATCAGAGATTTTTAATGAAAATATTTTATATACATTTATTTACAACATTATTTTTTATTTGTATTATATAAATACTATGTTTTATTTAACCCGAATGTTACGCGGCTCAAAAACAACCACGTCGTCCGAAGGGGGTATCTCAGATACCCCAAACATTACAAGTCAAGCTGTTTATGAATTCTTTCTCAATACCATGACATTCTTTTTTAAAATGGATTATTCTAAGAATTTTCAGCGCTCTTCCGGTATAAAAAACCACTGCGGTGCAGAAGGCAACGGGAAACCACTGCACTATATATTCCCATGAAAACCATGTCCATGGTCCTCCATAAGGCAAATCATGCACATGGTCACGATCCTCAGAAATGAGGGAAAGTGGATTAATATCTTATATAAAAAATAATAATATGTAATCGCTTCACGACTCAAAAAAAAAATTCTAAGAATAAAAATAATTATTCATAATATGCGTCATAATTGGCCGATATTTTTGAATTTTTTTTACTATCATCATCATCATTATTTGCCAGTCACGAGACACTTACTCGACGTGCCTTTCCCATATAAGCGTATGGCCCTTGCCCTTGCCAAGGGCCATACGCCCATATGTATAATAAATACAAAGCATAGAAACAAGCGAAAAAAAATAAAAAATAATAATTTAAGCAAAAAAAGTATATCGTTTTATACCAATTCAATTAATCTGATCTGTAGGTTCAATACTATAAATAATTAAAGTTCAATTCGATTTAATACTTTTAGTTAGACATTTTTTTATTTCTCATTTTTAAATCAAATTGTACGTATTGTTAAAAATAGGTATGGGAAAAAGTATTTTTTTGTTCGTTATATTTTAATTAATATTGTTGACAGAGTCAACAGATAATATATTACAATTGATCGGCGATTAAAAATGTTCATATGTTTAATATTCTTAATTCTTTAAGTGTTCGACTTATTAATCGTCAAGGTTCACAGATCCCCATGACTGCGTGAAAAATGGTAATTTTTAATGAAAGCATTTAAATTATATATTTATATCACGTTTTCATCAATGC
>JAGXCT010032443.1:0-11713 GCA_022495035.1 Philopotamus ludificatus | reverse complement strand
GGAATCTCTAGTCTACATGACTCATAAAGATAACATTCCATTGGTAAAATAAGACAAAGAACTAAGAGATGGAAAAAAACACGTATCTCTATATAAGAGTAAAGTTATTCACTATTGAATTTTAAACTAGATGAAACTATAACAGTGGAAGTGTATTACTGACAATCAAACACATAAATTCAAAATCTGAAGGAAAAACATCGGAATTTATCCAATAGAAAAGATTTATTCTTCAACACGGCAATGCACGTCCTCACATAGCTAAAATCACCGCTGAAACACTTAAACAACTAAATTTTGTTGTTTTGAAAGTACTTTCACATCTCTTGTATTTGCTAAAAATGATAAGTTAGGATTTTCACATTATTTCCTATATGTTTATATACACTTAATAATATAAAAATAAAAATTTGGTCCATACATCGAAACATTTAGTTTTCATAAGAAAGTGTGAAAAATTACATATATGATCAGAAAGAGTTAAAAATTATATTTTTGAATAATAATAATAAATATGCTAGAATTAAGATGAATTTCTATCTAGATAACCTAAAATAATAATTCAAATTAAAAAAAAATACTTTTCAGTAAGCCCTATACTAGCGGGATCAAAAATTCGTACCTGACATCCAAACCAGGATTAGATCCGAACGAAGTTCTATGCGAAATGCTTGAAACACAATCGACATAAATACCTACGCCTTGCTGAACAAAACGTAGTTGAAGTTGAAAACTTTTAATAGTGTTCAGTATTTAAGCTCATGAGGAATTCCCTTGTAACATGTTATGTTAGTAGATAACAGTGCAAACAAAGCGATGCTAGCTGCCATGTAACAGAGCGTAAGCTTCTTTACCCATCGCTGCTGCTCAAACTTTGATTGGTTTTATTCACTGAATGCATCCAAAAAAAAAATTGATTAATTTCAAATAGCTTAGAATAATTATTTCTGCTTTGATTGGGGTGTTTTGGAAATTTGTAATGAAAATACCTAAATTTGCGATAATTTTAAACGTCAATTCGTCTATTGAACACATAACCAATTAATGTCGAACACACTGGCGTCAAAGTGGGTTTGATCGAAAATAATGCTAGGTGGGGAATGTAGTTAAAGTCATCGACGTCAAATATTCTCACAATATTTATTAGCCACATTATTAAATTTAATAAAGAGCCAGCCAGTGAGTCGGTTTCGCACGGTGAGTACGCCGCAATCACAAGTGTTCTGCACATAAATCTATCAGGTCTCAGTAACGCTCACGTGCTACCGCAGATGAAGGTTTGCCTGCAAATTCGCAGACAGGCTGCCACCACCCACCATATCACCACCACCCACAGCTAACATTATGCTTTTTAATTTTGCAATTCATGCAAATTCCAGTTTGTAAACTATGTGTGTCGTGTTGCAAAATTAGCTTTTGGCCCAGAACGTATCGGGTCAAGTAGCTAAATCGGGCCAGGTTAATTTCAACAGGATTAAAATGCCGTAATGACAATGCTCAGCTAAATGGAGCTACTTTTGCGACTTGGCAGCGGAGCCTGCATCCAATTTACAACAAATCAAATGATTAAATTTGTTATGTATTAAATAATCTTGAAATATACTCTATAACCATTACCATTTTAGGAATATTCCATCCATGCAATACTATACATCGTTATATTAACATAAAATAATTCTACCTGTCAATTAAAATATTTTCAATGATTCAATATTAAAATATATAGAAATGGACGTACAAATTGTGCTCTTGTTAAAAGTGTATGTACACGTGTGTTATTCTACGAATCGATGCAAAATAATGAAGCCACTTGCGTGCAATATGAAAAAAAACATTACAATACGGTTCATGAAAATTTAGCTAGTGCCAAAGAGTTGTAATTTTGGCCAGGTGCAATCCACGCTGATTTATTAGTTTCTATGTGCAATATCAGGTGCGGCAGTAGCTGGCACTTTGGCTGTTGCCGTTGGCATCCATTAATCACAGGCTGAACTGGAGGTCTTCGCGACTCACTGCAGCAGTTGCTCAAACAGACGGATGCACTTCATCAACTGAGACGGCCGAAAATTTTTCATCATATAAATCTTTTATTCTGGCAAAAACTCCGCGAAACATTAATGTGATTGTTTTAAATGATTTATTTTTTAAAAAAAATATATAAACGAAATGGAAAATTTCTTAATTTTATTAAGTTTTTGTGATAATTTTGATGCTATCATACACTTTTGCAATTTAAATCATCACAAAAAACACGAAAAACTGTAGATGTAAGTGTATTTTTTCACATTTACTAGAGAAAATTATATGATACTTTTTAAACGCTGGTTTTTAATTGATCAATTAAACAAATAACTAAATTGTAATATTATTACAAAAAATTGTAGAAAAAAAAACAAGTTTATTTTACATTGTCGGAATTAATTTGTTTTAATATTACATAGTTAATCAAATTCCGAAAGAAGTAGTAGTCAGTTAGAGCAAGATCTGGTAAGGATAGTAGATGATGAATAACTTTCAACTCAAGTCCTATAGTTTTGCCATTTGCCACTGAATAAAAGTCCATCGGTTGACCAATCTAAGCTGTTTTTCCTGCAAGGTTAATTCTAATGTCTGACTGATTGCAGTTTATTTATGGCGCATTTCATGAAAATTCGTGTCACTTATATACGTTTCACTCGCACTTGGCACGTCGTACCGAATGCAAGCGAAAAAACACACCGCGCTCCTGAAACTCAAAAGAAGCGAGTTTTGTTGTTTTTATTTTATTTCGTAATTGCGGATAAAGGTTATTGATTATTTATAATATTTATTATTTAGACTTTTGTATTCAAAAATAAAAAAATGTTTGTAACATTTAGGATTTATAATAAAAGAATTATTCGAGAGGAAAATAAAACTTGTGGTCCCAAATAGCACCTCATCGATGCGGCTAAGTTAATATGATCTACTGCTCAGAAATTATAGAGCAACATACACCCTTATTAACTTACAGACTGTGATGCTGTGTTTTTACGTAAGAACTCATATTTTATAATTGTATAATTTCAGACGATCTATTAAAAAAATCAACAAAAGAATAAGAAACAAGAAATATTAATATATATGGCAGTTTTATAACAGAAATAAAAAATAATAATATTAAACAAACGTGAAATAAGAAACTCTCAAAGTTGACCATATACCTCACTACAAATTTCATACTGACTACCTAATATTTTGAATCAATCACCTTGTTGCTAAAATAATAACTTTAGCTGAGTGCTTTCATTAGTAACTCGCTAATCACTGGCAGACGAGTGATGGTCTTAGTAATTTAGTAGTAGATAAATGCCAAATGATCATCCCCAAGTTTAGTAAGCTTATTTTTGTTATTAAGTTTTCTTTGTATTCGGTATGCTCATCTACGCTATTTCTTTATAAGGGAGATTTTTAAAATATGCTTATTTCAATGCACTCGTGTGAACACATTCATTATGAATTAAACCAAAACGAACATTTTTCTCGAATTGAATAAAAGTCTCCTTCTCGTCGGTGGCACAAAGAGGCGTCGTGATTTATTCGCAAAGTTTTTCGAGCGCTTTTTAGCCCGGTGGCCCGCGTTGACCCGCAGAGGTAATTGCAGGTAACTAAGGGCTACGCCGAAGGTAAAGCGGCGGAAAGCGGCCAGACAAAGGGTAGAACGAGATAACCGGAAACGCGGGGCCGAACCGTTTCCGCCCCGCGTCATATTACCGTAATGAAGATTTGTGCTCCTACATTATTCTCATTACGTTGCCGCCGGCCCGCATACCCCGCACTGCACATATTCCACATTTTGCCAAAATAAATATTTAATTCATAATTTGCATACCCAATTCAGCTCATTAATGCAAAATGCGGAAAACTGCCGGTAGCCACGCAAAATACGAATCCTATTGTCCCTCAACCACCTCGGCGTACATTGTCACGTCATTCGTGATAAGAAAAGCTCGGTACGAATCACGCATACCACGTCATCTGGTCCCTGTCTTTTAATTTGTACACGAATTATACCAAAAAAATATGAATAAGATTTATATTAAGTTACATACAAAATTAATTTTACTTCAAAATTCACGTATGTCACGAATGTCGTCCGCGTCAATTATCTCTGCTGTCGTAAGAAATGAAGCTTTACCTCTTGTGGCTTTTGCGTGGTCTGAATTAGGCTTATATAAACTCTACCTATCTATTTTATAACCGGCTATATTAATCCAACAAATCGAGTACTTAACCAAAGTGAAAACTTTAACCGTATTTCTTGGCAAACACTTTACGTAAAACTCTTAGTATTCCGGCGACGCGAGCACGACTCTGCGATGAAATAAATAAAATTTTCATATTTTTATGTCTTGGACGTTGGATGGCTGCGGTGCGTGAGTGCTCTGCATCAAGCCGAGCTTTGTAGCCCAATTGAATACAATGGAGGGTTATATTCAGTTTGCCATTGTGCGTGAGGTCCTTGCCAAAGCACTCGTGCCTGATGAGGCGATATCATACGAGGAAATAAAATATATAAAAAAAATGTAACCGTCCACGATGGCAATGAGCACGTGAGCGTTGATTTATCCCATACACCGGAGGTAACTTTAATTCGGAGATTTCCGAATTTCGGCGTTAAATTTTGCACGGGCGCCCTGGCGATAAGTCGCCCCCAACAATGGCGCGTCTCTATCACTCGATCACAATGTTGTGTGCACGTGTGTGTGACGTCTATTCATACATTCGCTCCATAAAAGCCCGGCAAGGTAGCGGGAATCACCATCCCGGCACGATGCTTGAAAGCTGTTTTCACGGCAAAGCTTCTATTTAAGCCCACAATGGCTATCGACTTTTGTGGTGGAAACCTTTCAATGATATTCAACCTGCTTTCAATGTAAACACACTCCACTGTGCCGAAATTATTGTGAAAAATTGCATTCGTTGAATCTACTGCGTATCATTGAACGGTAAATTAAAGATCTCGATAAAAAAAATACTTTGAATTTCATTATTATGAGAAAAAATTACTATCCTTCCCAATAATAAATCATCAATTATAGTGTAAAATGGGACCTCTGGATTCACATGGATATAAAGGCGGCAGACGTAACGAGACATACATTTGGAAGACATCATGATCTTTATTCGTGACCAAATACAATGGTAAAAACCGGGTTACAGATTTACCTATTAATCTATTAAAACGATCGCAGAGTACAAAATATCAACATCCTATTGGATAAGAGCGTACTAACCAAGTGTGCTACCTTCTTTATATATATATTCTGGAAGTCAGTCGTGCGAGAGAAACGCATTATCTTTATCCATGATACGTATCGTATGGGTCAATAAATCAGTAAATCCCGAAATATGGGACTATACTCCTGTTCTATGAAGTGATGTCCATTGTTAAGATGTAACTTAGCATTCTTTGAAAAAGTTATTCGGCTGCCTCTCCCTCTCATCGCATGAGTTTACTGACGAATTGATAGATCGACGATTTAGATAAAAACTATTTTCACAATTTCCATTTTCCGTAAATGTCAAGCACACCATAGCACTTACATATTTTTGACGCAAAATATATAGTAAGCATCCAATATGGCTGCTAATGCCAAAATACGTCATGAACATCTATACAAATTATTGTAATTATTATACAGCCTGCGACATTAAATTTAAAAAAAATATGCTTAGTATACGAGAATGAGTAACAAAATCTGCAGTCTTGTTGTAGAACATATTTTAATTATTTGATATCTTGACTTTTTTAATAAAACGATTATTTTAAAAATAATTAGTTATTTATTTATTTGTCGTATGAATACAGAATACATGGTTTTATTTATAATCAACAGTCATATAATAATAAACAATAATAATAATAATGACAATAACGGCGCATAATAATAATACTAATAATACTACAATAATACAATGAAAAATAATAGTAACAGTAATAGTAATAGGTAATTCCTCGTGGAAAATAGGAATTAGGAGGTGGATGGGATGGCAGGATATCAAAGTGTAAAATGATGCGCTGGCCGGGTTAGATGATGATCATGTTCACGCGGCGGGAGGGGCCTATGGCGGCGCGACGCCAGCCATTGTGGTGCATCTCGGGCTTATAGTATTTGAATGGGCTAGCCACTGGGGAAAGATGGTAGGCTTGAGCATCTCTACTATGTGTTTGGTGACTGATCGCTCCGCACTGGCTACATGGGATCCTGCGTACCCCCATTCTGTAGATGTGGCTCTGCTGGTCCTGCCGTGACCTGTGCGGCACGGTTTAGAGTTACCTACATTCTTCGCGCGGGAGATTCAAACCGCCTCGGCTCCGCAGTAGGGTCGGGAATGCGTTGTTCGCGTCCATCTAATTCACTCCATCTCTTCCATCCATCGACATCACGGCGAATTGAGTCATCACTTCTCCGCGGTCTGTCCACGGCGGTTTTCTTGGTTTTAGAATCCGCAATGGATGGTGGAAGACGGTGGAGGTCTTCATGGATTGGCAGGTGGCACGGGTTATGCGATTCCAGGAGGCGGTGAGAGCAGCGACTTCATCCTGATTCTGGCACTAACGTGAGATTACGGGCAGCCATGAACTCGGTGTCGACGGATTAGGGTCTGTTATCTTGCGCATAATATGGCTTTAGGCCCCGTACAACTCCTTTCGCGTGTGTGGCTCTGGTCGCCACTAGCGTGCATCCAGCTACGGCGTTTCGGAGAGAGAGATGGATATGTGAACTCCTCATGCTGCAACCCCACGATGTCCCGGGTGAGCTCTGACAATGTTACTCCTCGGCTCGGAGCTCTGGTCCCTTTACTGACTGTGGTGCTGGCGAACGACAGGTCTTGTCTAGGCTCACCTCCTGGCCGTATCTTGGGGCCATGCCATTGGGACGTCTTTACCACACATCGTAAGATCTTGAAAGTGCAGCATTTCAACATCGCATTTGCCAAGTAAAACGGAAAGACTGTGAGGACTGTTTTATCCGGGCTTGGCTGGAGGTGCCAGTTGAAAATATCTTTCCATTATATTTAAATCTTGTTTCAGCACTCTTCAATCTCCGAAGTCCTTCTGTCCTTGCGCCTACCAAATGCAAATGCTGTCGGCGTATATGAATTGCGGGATGCGGATTCCGTATGTCCGAGGTGTGGGGCTACATATTAAAGAGTTAGCTCGAGATAGGACTGAGCCTTGCGGTAGTCTGCCTTTGGGAGAACTTTTCATTGCGCCTGCCGATTGGGGATGTAGAAGACCCTTCTAAGCTTACAGTTTCTACTAATGCCTCTGACTGCTCTATTCCAGAGATTTTAGGATCTTTGGCAGCCTTTATTAGGAGTCCTGTTTTACACTGCATCAGGCCGACGTTAGGGTTCAAGAAGACGGCTCCAGCCTTATGATGCCTTTGGAATCCGCATCTGATGGGTGGTCAGACAGAACCCGGTTCTACTGCAGCTTCTCCTGGTCTAAATCTCAATTTGTTCGGTGGGAGTGTGTCTAACTGTTGGTCTGATTCCTATGAGGAGTACCTACCAAAGCATTTGTATACAACGCTAAGGAGAGAGATGGGTCGAAAGCCTTTTAGCTAACCTGATCTTTGCCTTGGCCTCAGGAGTGGCTCTATGATGCGAGATTGTCTCCATTCGCGTGGTATACAGCCTCTTCGGAAAACATCAGTTATTTATGATGTGTTTTATAATTTAGTCGATATTCTGGATATTTTAACTACTCAATATGGAGCGTAAATGACAAGCGCACTAAGCGAATCGTACGATTTCACTCGCAATCAGTACATCGTACAGAATGCGAACGAAAAAAAACATCGCTCCCGTGGCAACAAAGGCGTTGTTTTTTTTCTAATTGATAATAATAAAGCACAATGATTATTTATAATATTTATTCTTTAGACATTTTGAGCAAGTGCAAAAAGTTTGTTTGAGTTATTTGAGAAAAATCAAAAACTTAGGAGCCAAATAAACCCCATCGGCACAGCTAGATTAATATGTTTTTATTTTTAATTGTACTAACGCATTTTAAATGCACTGTTTGTATATCTAGTCATTATAACAATTTTTTTTCACCGGTTCTTTTAAGCATTTTTTATTTGACCGTACCAAGAAATCATTATTTTTCCTAAGGATTTCCCCACTACTTCTATGATTTAACCATCCACTCTATAATTTTATAGTATCATTATTTTTATGAAATTTGATAGCTGTTATAGAAACAACAGTTAGTTCAGACAAATCTTTATATATTGAAGAAATATTAAACCTTATTCAACAATGAAATTTAAAGATCCTCTATTTATTATATCTCAGGTTACTATAAAAATTCTCCTGGTAAAATTGTAAAAAGAAATCATAGATGTTTCGATACATTGATACAATGGATGGTTTTGTAATCCTTGCTTATGCAGATGATAATATCATCCTCATGCAATGGTAAGGACCTACTCCATTATAAATTAAATATGAAGGTATGTGAATAATCCCTATATATGTAGCATACACGCATCATTAATTGGCAGTCTTTCATTAAGCTAAGCGTTAACAAGTGGGGCCCGCTCTGAGGGCACCAAAGTTAGACGCTGTCCTTAAATATTTGGGAATCTACTCTCGGCACCTAATTAAGATTGATTACGGATAAAAGTTTATTGTTAGAATTTTGGCCCGGAACTATCTCGTTATTTGCCGGAATTGCGAGGGCTGGAAGAAGCGAGATCGTTACCGACCCCACGCACTACGCGCTGTATTAATATTAACCCGCCCGGCCCGCCACATAAATTCACCAACGCTGAATAGTTGTCGAAAGTCACATTAGCAGTTATTAAAACTTACCAACCACCAAAATTGTAAATAAATTATATTAATTTTAACGACGGAGTTTGCCATAAATATTAAATATTATTTTGGGCCAGTCGCTCTTTCGATTTATAATAATAATTCCTATTATTTATTTTTTTCGTTAATTTTGATTGATAATTCTGAATCACACAAATCAGAGACAATTCGTGTACAAAAGTCGTTAAAGTAATATTAACGAAACCATGATCAATCATTCCTAATGCAATCGCATGCCGACTGTCAATATTGATATTAGTAACGTACACCTAGTGTTTCAATGGCATTATACATATTTTCAGCATACATCTACATACATTAAATTTAAATTTAAATAATCAACCGTTGTTATTAATGTTTATACAAAATACAACAAGAGAATGATTAGAGAACATTTTCAGAACAATTTAATTTATATAAAAATAATAAATGTTGATATTACATCAGTTAATTTTAAAATACTGTGAGTGGCAAAGCCACTATCAGTCTACTTAAATTTTATTGCATTTTTTGGCTAATATCAATCCTTGTGAAAAATATTGAAAATGTTAGAAATCGAGGCTCTTGTTGATATGTATATAGTAAATATTATTTCCAGTATGTATATAATATAGGATATATTACATTAGAGAGGAGGAAACTCTTCACAAAAAGCCGCATACCAAGGCGGCTCGGGTCCCTGCGGTATAGACACGAAAAGGGAGCCCTCACGTCACTTGTGAGACTCAGGTTTCTTTGGCCTCAACTACCATGCGAGAGTCTGGTAAGGTCCATGCCCTCAGCAAGTGAGAGCCTCGTGACTGGCAAATGATGATGATGATGATATTATATTACATGAGCCTTACCAAACTCTTATAAATATATTATAAATATTATCTAGAACATAATTTGCCGTCCATCGTAGTTTTATTATTACAAGTGCGGTTCTTAATCTAAAAGTTTGCCCAGACCTGAGATACATGAGACACTCGTGGTAGCACTTTTTCCAAAATTCCACACAAGTCTAGAAGGCTTATTTCTATCATTTCATTTAGCTTCTTCTTTGTCAATTCTTTATTCATCCCATTAATATTACAAAACGGTACCTTTAATTTATGGTATTTCAGATATTCCGCATTTTTTTTTATTAAACTTGTTACATAGTAAACTTATATATTTTTATTTGAAAAGGTACTATTTACATTTATTCTATAATAGACATTTACTTTTAACGAACACTTTTTCGCATGAATTTGTTAAATGCTTTATACCTTTGCCTTACTATACTTCACTATTTTTTGTGCTTTTATTTTAGAAAACTTATTATAAAAATATGTTTAATCTTAAAATAATTGTTATTTTAAAACAATGCGCACTTAGTGTTACAGAGTGATCTGTGAAATTATCAACATTTTAAGACCATGTGGGTCAAATATGAAAGGTACAACAATTATTTCAGTAACTTTTGACATGTCTGCAAAAAAATGTGCAGGATGGGATTGCCTAGCTGGAACACAAAGCCCTACTGTTATACCCATATATTTTTTATTGTCTTTTTTAAAAATATAAACACATAATCAAATTAATAAATACTTGTTACGTAACTATTTTTGATAATTATGTATAAACATTCAATTATTTAATTGTATTTTACAACGTAATTTGATATATTAAATTAAATTTCATCGACTCCATATTTTACCTATGAATGCAATCTCCAATGTCTAAAAAAAACTCTTTAAAGATAAAGGTAATCTCTTTGATTCCAATAAAAGATAATATTGTTCCATTTAATTAATCTGGCGTCTTCGCTAATGCCACTGTTGCGAACCACAATCTACTATTGGGATTGGCCAAAGGATTCAACGACCCCGATGTCGCTTCTGGAGTTGTCTCCAAAACAAGTTTGTTGTTCAAGTTGCGATCAGTATTCGTGCCTCGTTTGCAGGATTAACACCCTAAGTAAATAGTCGTAATGCTTCAGGAGGAGTTTCTGCTGCAAGCCTCACAGTATTTCGGTATACACAGAATGCAGTCCGGGTGATAACAAATTAATACTTTTGTACGATTCAATACGGGGTGGGGTATGTACTGTTTATTGACTAACAAATAAAATATAATATCTCAAGGCCAATTATGACTAATAAGAAAAGTAACTTATAGTCTCGCTCTCAGGAAATTACTAATGCCGCCAAAGTGTATTAAGGGCAAGGGAAATGGGATTGGCGAACGAGGAAAATATTTTTACGTTCAATTTTGGGAAATTTTCGAGCAAAGAAATAATACCTTTATCGAAGTAATTTTTATCGATTCTTCAAACACAATATATGGTGTAAACGTCTTACAATGTAATGTATTTTCGCTGTTACTTTAATTGATAAGATCAAAATAAAAACATGATATTATTATATATTAAAGTAATCAACGATAAATTACGTATATATACATACATATATATAAATTCACAAATAATAGGTTTATCGGTAGATTTTAAACCACGATATTAATCTTGATGTACATAAGCTGATAAATGAAATTGTATTTATCAAGTATTCAAGTATTTTTTTTATCTTTAAAATTGAAAAAATATTTTAAATCAAATAATAATGATTTTTGCTTAATTTCAGAAAAAGAAAAAAGATCAGATAAAAATCAACTATTTATATATTATGCAATAAAAATATCTTAGAATGATAATCGAACGTCATACGACTTATCGATTGTATATAAACCTCGCCTTACGCAAATACAATAATTGGTTCGGAATTCATATCGAGAAAATCACAAACTTAGCATATTTGTCTTAAAATATGTTTTTATTTTAGTGGATAGGTGAAAATAAAATAGATTTGTACGTCCATGGATAGCGCCATCACAACATGTC
>JAGXCT010032442.1:0-14621 GCA_022495035.1 Philopotamus ludificatus | reverse complement strand
TGGTAGACAATGCTAATCGGTGAAGCCATGATTACTAAAGACTAAAGATCCTGTCATTGAAAAGTTATGTAGGGGAGATTAAATTTCAATATTTGAACAAAAGATAAACTCTTAACCACGAATTCAGTGTTTTGCACATTTCGCGTAAAAAAATGCCAACCTATGTCAATTCTGTGTTGAGGCCTCACCGTCGAAGCTGTAGAATGAGGAGAAGTCTAAATAGTATTTTTCAAACATATCAAAAACTATGATATAATAAGGTGAGTTCTCACAGAACCACCGAAGCGGATCTTTTTGGGACTTTATTGTACATCATTTTGTATTTCTTACATAATTTACAACCCACTTAGTATTTTTTACTCAAAAATCTAAAAAATGAAGATCGATAGTTGAAGGCTGAAGATGAACATATCAAATACTATTCTACTATAATCTCACTACTCTACTCTAAGTACTTCAAATTTAAGATTTTCATCTTTGGTTTCCCATTTGGTCCACTGCCGTGCTTTGTTCAATCCTTAGCAAATATAAATTCGCACGGATTGTATCTATAAACCTCCTCTTTGGTCTACCTCTCTTCACACTAGAATTCGCAGAACTCTCTTATCCACATATCTTTCTATCAATCCACGTCTTCTCTAGACATGTCGATACCACCGAAGCTCTCTCTAAGTTTGTCTTGAATGGGTGATCCATTGTTTTGAAAACTACTCTTGTATAAAATATAATAATTGTTACTAAAATAGAAAAGGTGAAGGTTTTATATAGCAATACACCATCGGTTATGATCCTCTGTTTCAAACGATTGAAGAAGAATTCCGTTTGGCGACACCTTTGCGGGTTTGAAGATGCATGGTCCATTCAAATTTTATAATCCCGTGATTCATCGACTGCATCGATTTCCCTTTCCTCGGGCACGAGCATACCCTCTCGGTGATTCACCACGCGGTATACCTGTTTGCATGCCGAACAACCGGCGTCGGCAATCCGGCGAAGACATCGTCCGCAGGTAGACCGATTGTTTTTGACGCATGACACGAAGAGCTGGAAGCCATGCGGCACGAGTCCGGCTCTCCACGCCAGCTTAGGTAACTGATTTTCCGTAGCGTTGGTAACACGAGAGCCGTATGCGGGATGCCCGGCCGCCGATATGATCTCATTAGCATTCGGTATTCATTACTGGGTCTGGTATCGAGCTCCGTTAAGCACGACGAATAATTGAACCTTTATACGGATTACTTCAGCTCGTGTAGACCGGCGGACATGAGCGTTGAAAATCGATGTGTATCTCCGTTGTGCACATAATAAACGCAGAGATGAAACTTCGAGAGCCGCTCCAGAGTCATATTTCGTCGTCCGAAACCAGTTTGGATCTCTCCAGTATCCGAAGAATCTAGTTCTTTTTAGAATATATGGTAATAAAGTTAATATCATTAGAACGCGTAGGAAGAGGTGCACTTGAAGAAGTCTAGTTTTAACAATTTACGATTGGAGATCGAACCGGATGACTAAGTGCGGGATTTGCTTGTTGGTATTCGCCTCGGGGGTCTTCCCGGTATTTTCAACAATTGGCCGCTGCATTTATTTATTTGGCAACGGCTCGTGTTGACGTTTGGCGTATGCAATCTGGTAATTTATGATGCCAACGCTCTCTCGCTGGCATATTTCACGTGCGGTCAATCATCCCGAAGTCCTTGAATTTGCAATTGATGATCTTGCCCCACTATCTCGGACCATCTTCAAACCCGCATTCCACTTCTGAATATCCTGTGGATGCATTTTTATAAAAAAAAATGTCGAGCTAATGAACAGATGATACAATGTGCGATCGTTTAACCCGTCACATGTTACGCATCGCATCACGGATGCATCGGAAAAAAATGCAATGTGACGCACGCTGACGGATGATACCGTGAGAAGTGAACAAGATCGCACTGGTCTCCGAGAAGAAGTTGTTCGCTTTTATGCAATAAGTGCGAGATGCGTTTGACCGGTAACAACCTTCAACCACCTCACCGGGTCATCTCGCGTTCAATTTCGCGACGTGAAAGGGGTCAAATTATACGTTTGCACCGAATAAATTGCGAGCGAAACGTTTCCGAACAATGTGTAACATTTTTATTTAGCCATGTTTTGTAGAAAGCTAGCTCCGTCTGAAATGCCAGCTGGGAACGCAATCGTAAATCACCTAGACGTTTTTTAAAGAAGAAAATTAACCCAAAAACGTATTTTCTGTTGCACGTTTAACCTTACAACAGTGAATGTAGAATCGTTTATCTAACCTTTAAACTTCAATCGGTCCGTATCAGCTAATGGTAAGCATACGAACTGTGTTCGATGCTATTCTCATATAGATGATTTCATTGAATACAAGGTTTGATTAAAAAAAATATATTAATTTCGCGGACTGTGTGATGCACTTGACGTATTTTGACATATATATCCATACTTAATTAAGACGACGAAAAAAACACTATATCAAACCACGTACAAAAATAATATTGAAACAATGATAGTTGTATTCAAACGCTATAGGAGACTAGGAGGACCATACAAAATTTGGGGTTAGGTTTTTTGAATTTTATTTTGTAATCGAAATAAATACATCAAACATTCACATATTCTAACCTTGTATTATTTTTAGTGTATTCACTTGCGCGTGTTATATTTTATTTTTTTGCCATTTAAATTTTAGCGTTTTGTAGGAAAAGGCATTATAGAAGGGTCTGACTCTATAGGCTCTATAGCAGTGAGCGCTTTAAAAAGTTTGACTGTAATTATGCCATTTATCAAATTCTAATATTCATGAAAAAAATAGTCGCTGAAGCATTAGAAGTGGAACAAATTTACATAAATATCAGAAGATTTACTGCACGAACATTCTTTATTCAGCTGAAAGATCGTTAAGAAGACTGGCAAGCTCCTTAAAACCATTACTAATAACCACAACTAGTCGAAAACTATTCGTGTGCATTGAAAACTATTTTGTTAAGCAATTTGACACCCCTGAAATACTAGAGTACCTCTAATTCGTCACTATAACTCTGTAATAAGTATTATTTCTGGAATGTCTCTATTCCAAGTTTTAAGCTCATTTAGAAAGATATATTTTGCCTGTGAATGACTTTTAGGTTTTGAACAATGCTTTATCTCGTTCTTCTCATTTGGAAGAGTTTGTAAAAGATAGAGAATTTACGTTTTCCAAGACAATGAACACAGCCTAAAGGAATCTATTCAATAAGCAATAAGCAATAGGCATTCAAGATTTTGGATTTTTTGATGAAATTGTGCTTTCAGACAAGTTCAGATCTAATATTCTAGATTTAGAGTAATTTCTGGAGAAGCATTCACAACATAATAACTGTTGGAGCTTCAAATTGTATAATAATCTGAGAAAAGGTTAGAAAAACTAAAGCTGAGATTACCCCATCCATCACGCGGCTCTAAAACAACAGTGCCGTCCGAAGGTTGGGGTCTCTTAGAGACCCCAAGCATTTTTTAAAAATGAATTATTAACACGTGTCAATAATTAATAATAACACGTGTCAATCGCACGTTTCACTCATACTCGGCACATCTTACCGGATGCGAGCGAGAAAAAACATCGCGCTCGCGGCAACAGAAGCGAATATTGTTGTTTTTATTTTTTTCACAATTGCGGACAATAAAGGTCAATGATTATTTGTGTTTATTCTTTAGTCTATTTTAGACAAATACAAGTTTGGGACACGTAGGATTTATTTTAAAGCGTCTTTCGAGAAAAAAATGGAATCCCAAATAGACCCCATCGGCACGGCTAGGTTAATCTAATAAAAATATAGATACACTTACAAATAATATTACTGAGCAATTGCAAGAACCTTCATCGGAATTTGTTCTAAATATGGGATCCCGAGGTTGTCGCAGAGTGGGTGGAATTCTTGGAACTCTCGGGGTTATCGGCGTTCTTGAGGCGCCCCTTTTGATGGGCATTTCAAGTCAAGGGTCTTGACTTTTTTTAAATGGATAATTCTAAGAATAACAATAGTAATTCATGATATGCTTCCTTAATTTGGTTGATCAATATAACGCGTAAATGACCCGGCGCAGACTGATCTCTTGCAGCACATGTCACTCGTACGTCTCACTCGCACTCGGCACATCATAGCGGATGCGAGCGACAAAAAAACATCGCGCGCCTGGCAACAGCAGCGAATATTGTTGATTGCAAAACAATAAAATACAATGCTTGTTTATAATATTTATTCTTTAGACTGTTTTAGACAAATACAAAAAGTTTGTGACATGTTCGATTTATATTAAAACTTTATGAGCATCAAACCTAGCCCGGGGGCCGCATGGTTTCATGTAATGATAATCCAAGCTAACATGCACGTGGTATCCATCTGTGGTCAAATAGTAGAATTACATTGTGCATCGTTTTCAGAAAAAAAAATGCCTAGTAGGGGTATGGCTCTCAAGCTAGATGGCGTGAACGGCTCATAACGCTTGGCTACAAAATCACGCCTTTTGGCGTGAACGGCTCATAAAGTGTTAAAAGCGTTATTCGAGAAAAATCAAAAACTTGGGTTCTCCAATAGACCCCATCGGCACGGTTCTCCAATAGACCCATCATCATTTCTACTAGTAGAATAAACGTAGTTTCGATACAAATTGCATGGATCCGCGTAAAAAAAATGTGATTAGGAAAATATGAATCGAATTTGCGATAAGATCTTATAATTTCTCGCACAAAATCGTGCGTATTCAGTCCCGTAGCTGCTTATTCCGCGCTAATCGTTTATTAAATCCTAAGCGCGGTGAATGTGAGATAGCTAGCCGGGTGAGCGATGCATTATCATCGCTGCATTCTGTGCAGCGTCACATTCCTCCATCTACGTAACTGTACTTTCAATCTAAAATTCAATTAAAAAATGACAAACCCTTTTATGCGAAGACTATTGAACAATTTTTTCGCGTTAATAATTTTGTCAAGTTGACCGGTTTCAGGGACAGGTTGACCTTTGCGTGTACCGTAACAACCGGTCCACTCAATTCCCGAACCCAAAAAAAAAGAAATTCAACAGAAACGCGATACATAATACATTGTGTAAGGTTCTATGCCCAGTACATCGTATTATAATTACGCTCGTCGGCATCTCGAAAAGGCTGATTGGATCCGACGATTTTTTTTACGCGGCGTGGACTATGACTGGACGATCCGCCGGCCCCGATAACGTCGGCGTTGCGAATTTTCGACTTGTGCCAACGCGAATATTGGACACGACTCATGACTAATGTCCGAGCGTGTATTGTTTCATCGGTCACTTACAATTAAACCGCAATACTTGATTTGCGCACATTGCGGTATGCACTTTCTTGCCGGCGAGCGCTCTCTGTCTGTCGCCGTCGATGCATCGAAGGCGTCTCGGAGGCGCCACCGGAGAAATTCATAAACTGTATACGGAAAGTCGCCTTTTGGTATGCATTTTTAATGATCTCGTATACTTTCACGAAAAAAATATAAATGAAAAATGTCGCAAATCGCCGTATAGAGCCGCGAAGATCCGTCCGGCCGGTTTTCTTTTATCTACGCCATCACTTTGCCATGACACATTCTAACAATCCATCGCAGAAATAATCATCTGCGACAACTTTTGCATATTTCCGCTGGAAGCTTTGCGCGTAATAACCGTTTATGACAGTTTGCCTCATTAAAAACGCATGATATATCGCAACTTTTACATATACAAAGGATTTTTTGAATATTCTGCGTCGTGTATGTGATTCATTTTTCTGAAAAGCCGAATTCTGTCATTGTTTTCAATGTACTGAAATAATATTCAGCTAACAATAATAATATCAATACTTGGAAGCGCATATGTTTTATGTAATCTCTCCAAAATATACCTAATGCAAATACGCTCAATTATTTTTTTTACGCGGTTTTGAAATAACACGTTCTATTAAAAAGAACGAATGACATATTTTTAAACAAATTATTTGTATCAACTCGATTCATTGGCGCAAAATACTTTTTTACGCGGTTTTTGGTGGAACGTATCTCCGTGTAAAATAATAAATTTAATTTTATTCGAAATTTAAGCATATTTTTTGCGCGGTTTTTAAATAATACGGTTCAAGAAAATGGACCGTGTTTTACATTATATTTACGGTTTAAATAAATAAATGTAATGCAAATACGTATTTAATCAGCGTCTCGCCGGTGAGTCGCGATGTTCTTTCGTTGAAAATATTTTTTTATCAATATCCAATAATAATTGTGTGTAATAATAAGTCAAGCCACTATTTCAGCAATTTCTATTGTTTCTAAAAAACATCCAAAAATGCTGTATATATAATTACGTCATAGATAAGATCAGCACATTTTGCAAAAAGGTGTATTTGATTTGCAAAATGGTG
Organism: Philopotamus ludificatus; assembly: GCA_022495035.1. Classification (NCBI taxonomy): domain Eukaryota; kingdom Metazoa; phylum Arthropoda; class Insecta; order Trichoptera; family Philopotamidae; genus Philopotamus; species Philopotamus ludificatus. The sequence continues at coordinate 8,219 of JAGXCT010032442.1, read as the reverse complement.
TATTGGACGTAAAAAAACCGTTTTTACGTTTTTGAAGGGACTAATAAAAAAAAATCGTAATTAGAGGGTAAACCTAGATTCTAAAAACTTACTAAAATAAAACGGGATTGTAAAAACTGAACGCAAATAGCGGGAAAACCTGAATTCCGGCGACGTAAAAACGGAGTTTCACTGTATCTGGATTTACACGATGCCTATTTTACACGATCAAGAATAATGTTTAAAAATTGAGTGAAGTATTGTAAAATATAAATTAAGTACTAAAAATATTATTGCCGGCACAGTATTTGTACACGATTTATTCATTTTTACGCGATTTTTCTTTAAAACAATACACCCAACTCTCGTTTTGCACGGTGGATACGTTCCAGCAAAATCCGTGTAAAAAAAGACTGAGAAGTTTGGCCATAACCGCTGTATTTGCGACAGTTGAATGATTGACACATCGAATTTTATGATTTATGTTCACTTTGATTTTCTACGACATTTTCATTATTTAGTTCAATTTAGAACAAATAAATCGTGTATTTTTTTAAAACCGTGTAAAACGAGAGTTGGGTGTATATAATTATCGCAGTTAAAACCTAGTATCTACCTACGTACATTCAAATTGTTTAGATACTTTTGATATGTATTTACGCGATGGTTTTTTTTTTATTTTTAGAACAAAATATATATATAATTAACATAAGTGTTGTATTTTTTACGCGATTTTTTATTTTACCTAAAATAATTACAAAAAAATGTAAGATTAAAAAAGCAATTAATCGTAATTAGGGTTAATATTTTTACGTGTTTTTTTATTACAGCTTTAACACGATTTTGTATGAGGACATTACTTTTTTGCGCGGTTTTCATATACGCAAATTTTCATTAAACTCATCTACCGTGTAAATCGATGGATGGTTGTACCTTAACTTATATAATTGCGAAAAAAGAGATTCAGATCAAACGTTTTTATTTTACGCGAATTTTATTTTAATATTTCTACTTTCTATTTTAATATTTCTATTTCCTACATAAATATACGGACGATGTGTTCAGATTACGTCTAATCATACCTAGACTCGGTATAATAATTAAATTAAAGTGAATTATAGCTGATATTTATTTTTAATATTGCTTATTAATTGCTCTAATTTAACTGATGCTTTAATAAAATAAATATTGCGTCGTGCAAAAAAGTATTATATCACACATTTTTTTAATGAGCCGTTCGCCGCGTTCCAGTTTTAAAACTAGAAATTGCGATCGTAAAAGGAAATAATTATGTATATATTTAAAAAATTAATTTAATTGGCACGCGGCATTAAAAAGGTTGCATAACTCTGTCTCGTCTTACATGTTCATGGACGCCATGAACAATCACCGCGATTCATTTTAAATATTTATTAATTCACAAAGGACGAGATTTAATCCCACAACACCCTATAATTTGTTTTGTATGCAGATTATTGCAAATTCAAACCGGCGCAAAATGCACTCGAGCATACCGATCAATGTCATTAAATAGCATAACTTCCTAGTTTATTTTTTGCGATTAATATGTCTGTTATGTAATTGTGACATTTCTTTTTTTTTTGCCGCGTTATTCAAATATTTATTCTTATTATGTGTTGGCAGCCATGTGTTTCGTGTCACGGCCATATTTAAATATGACCGAATCGGCTAGTCGCAATCGTATCGGTAAGACGATATGTTGTTGTTTTGGATTTATGATTAATTTATTCCTTTTCTTGTTTCAGGAAGTACGACTGATCTGACGCCGACAATTCTGGGCATTTTCAATTCTTTTTTGGATCCCGCTCTCAAGTCTGCCGCCGCAAATTCCACAGAGAAGCTGAACGCCAAACAGAATATCATACGAGATGATGTGAAGAGAAAAATGGAGCCGGCCATATTTAATTCTCCGTCAAAAGATCCCAGATTAATTGCGGGAAGCGTCAAGCTCCCGGGTCTTACGAACGAAGTTCCTACCGTCCTGCCAGCGACGCCCGTCGCGTTAGATAATAAAAAATCGCCGAAGAAGATGAGTTACGTCAGCAGACTCAAGAGTTTCAGTTCGAGGAAGAACGCCCCGAACGACGTCAAAGAAGATACCAGTGAAAAAGAATCAGATGGTAAAGACTGCGCGTCCAGGCTGAGCGACGGCAAAGAAAACGTCAAGTTTAATTCGGATTCGATCACGATGTTGTCGAAGATCAACAGCGAAGTGATCGCCAAAGTGGAGTCCAATCGAAAGCAGTGGTCGGACAAGGGGATGAACGGTTTCGACGTTCTGTCGCCGAATGTCAAGCGGATGCTGACCAGCGTCGGCGAAGAGGGTTGCTCCAAGAACTTGGCGCAGCCTAAAAAGAATAATTTCGGAGGTCCAGGACGATACTCGGGGCGGTTGAAGCAATCCAACATCCCGCTCATGGGCACCACGTCCAAGATCACGTCCAGTGCGGACATTGGATCAGTTCTCGACATATACGACAAACCGTCCAATCCCGTTTCTAGCAGCCTCAGCAAGATAAACGTGCGAACAATTCCGGTGACCCAGTCGGGACTGTTAAATAGAGTAGCCAAAGACTGGACGCCCACGAAGCAGCTGTCGACGTTTTCTCCCGCGAAGATAAATCCAATAACGACTGAAGAAACTAGCGCAACGGTTTACGACGTCCCCGTTAGTACGACGACGATATACGACGTACCGACAGGGAATCGGAAGGTGACGGAGCCCGAAGACTCGCCATCGGCGTCTGCTGAAGACGCCGCAACGCATCCGAAAATATCGGCGAGCACCGGGGATCTGAAGAGCGTCAATCGGACGCGAGAAGAAGAGAACGGCCTTAACCAGGTCATCAGACCGCTATCGATGAGCTCGATAGCCTCGTCCACTTCGACGTCGAGCAGCGGCGCCCAGAACAAGGGCGGCGCAAATTCCGCGTACCTAGCATCCATCGAGAGCTTAGACGACAACAGCGACATGGACATGGCATACGGCAAGACTTCGAGAATGCCCAACGGAATCTCCAGAGACGCCACCGACGGCGGTTAGTATTATTTTTGTCGATATTCTCGTTAGTGACTCATAGAGTTCTTCTGATTGGTGTTTGAATTCAATGATTCTTCAATGGCTTAGTCATAATTCTGACGCTGCGTGACGCAACAGCATCTATCCGATTCGATATGAATATTATTAAGATTGTTTTTTTATCGTCAGGTGTTGTGAATCCGGTGGAGATGCTGCAAGTGTTGCCAGGAAGACCGCTGTCGCCTCCGCGACCGAGATATTGCGATCCGAGCCTATCGCTGCTTCAGCGAGTCTGCACTGAAATCGTCGACACTGAAAACATTTACGTGGAAGATCTGCGGCAGGTTGTCGAGGTAATTAGAACGCGAGGCGCGGATGTATTTTAAGAATTCCCCATTGAAATCAGAACGGATTCGAGATGGACTCCCGCAAAGTCAGCAGCCACAGATATATGCCGTTTAGAAAACATAAAAAAAAAATGCTAATTTATAAATTTACGCGACATAAATAAAATTTAGTATGGTGTCGACGCATCCAGTTAGAATCGCTTAGTAAATAAAACCAGTTAAAAATAACGCGCGCCGTTCTGGAATCGGAATTAGAAATGCCAAGGCATTTTTTTATTGTTTTTGTTTGTTGTTGATATTTTTTTTGTTTTGTTTAATTTAATGGCGGAAGTCCGTGCGTTCTCCGAATATTAATCAGACGTCGTTTTCTTTAAATTCACCGCATCGTGTGTGGATGCAATTATCCATCTCGATGGCCATAGTGTTTTTGGCATTAATTGCGGTGGTCTGAGTAGAAAAAACGCCTTTGAAAAGAATTAAACAGGATACTTAAAAAGCAATAAGTTCCGTGTGATATAATTGCACAATATAAATAACGTGTCTCGGATGTATGGCATTGCTTTGTTGTTTAGTTTAATCTAAAAATATATATGTACTTAAATACCATAATATTGAGTTTTTCACCAAAAAACAATATCTATCAATCAATATTATTTTTTTATCCTTTAAAATAGTACCTATCAAATACAATCACACACTTGTGCCAAGGCTTTTTCTAATCTTCCAATTTTTAGTGTGGCGTTTGACTCTTTCTGCGATTCTCTTTAATGTTGGCAAAACGTCGTTCTTTCATATTTTTTTTTATCTTTGGGAATAGATGTTGATTTTGGCCAAAAATTCTTTGGACAATAAAGTAAGCATCCAATACGGCTACAAGTGTCAAGATACGTCAGTGACATTCATCAGTTTTAATGATTAAATAATGTTTCCATATTCGTCACTTATTCATACTAACACTGGCAATTAAAGGATTCATTTATTTGAAAACTAATATTATTGGAATTATTTGGAACTGTGGTTTAAAATCAAGCCATAACTGGTTTACTTTTACTCCCCAAGTGTTTTTTAGAAGAATAATGTTATAAAGGTAACTTAAATGGTGGAAAAAATATATAATAACAATAAATCCAATTTGGAAGTACAAAGAAGAACCATGCTGGCAAACCTGTGCTACTTTAGACTTCAACAGCATCTACGGTTGAGATTCCTCTTAAGGAAGATCAAATTCAAACTCTACATGATCCTCATCAGATCCGTCCTAACATACGGTTCTGAATGTTGGGCTCTGATAAAGCAAGATGAACGACAATTGGATATCCTGGAGAGGAGGAGGATATTTTGAACTGTATTCGAAGTATACGAGGATATACCAGTCACAGCTGTCTTCAGAGTGGTCAAACTCCAATGACAAGGATGCGAGACCTCCAGGCACCGAAAAGGCTTATTAATCATAAGACCAAGACTGAAGTGGTTGGACTGTGTAAAACGGAACGCCGCATCATCGAGACTAATGGAGATGAGATGGAGAATGTTGTTGGATGAAGCTAGGACTCTACAATACGGCTGTTGCGCATTTGATGAATAAATCTTGAAAAAATCGGATCAATACCTTTTATTATGAGAGAAAAATCTAAAAGACAGTCTTACGTCACACCCTCTTGTTAAAGAAATTTGAACTGGTCTTAAGGTTTTAATGAAATTGCTGGAGAAGTATGGGAATAAGCTTTACTGAAAAAAATAAGAAAATTCTGTCCGGTGATAGAGGGTCAAGTCAAAAGTTTAGAAACCATAAGTTTAGATTAAAACTTAACATTTTAGACTAGATCTTAAGTCCGAGTGCAACGATCTGTCACGGCGGCTCGAAAACAACCCCGTCGTTTCCCCGAGCAACAACCCCGAGCATTTCAAGTCAAGATATTGATGAATTATTCATAATAAAAATAGTTATTCATGATATGCTTTGGTCAATATTTTGTATTTTTCTACTCTAATCAACATGACGCATTAAAAACACGCACACTCGGTGATCCCGCCGCAGACTGAATTCTCGCGGCACGTGTCAATCGCACGGTTCCACTCGCACTTGGAACATCGTACCGGTTATCTAGCGAGAAAAAACATTTTTTAGACAAATACAAAATGTTTGTGACATGTAGAGTTATTCGAAAAAAAAAACAATTGGGGTCCCAAATATACCCCATCGACACGGCTAGGTTAAACTGACGACCGCTGGCGCCAAAACGTTTGGTCGTCCGGTAGTTGACGATCGCGCGTCGAAGATGGAGACAAAGTGAAACACGCTTTATTTGTAGATGATGTTTATTGAAGAATTTGCAGGTGTCGTCAGTTCGATGATAGATGAAGATCCCAGAGACGTATCTCCGGTACGAGACGATGATGAAGATCCCAGAGACGTATCTCCGGTACGAGATGATGATGAGGATCCCAGAGACGTATCTCTGGTACGAGATAATGATGAAGATCCCGGAGACGTATCTCCGGTACGAGAGAAATCACGGAGATGTGGCTGCCATGACGGCGCGAGCCAATGTATGGATGTCTCAAAGATTCCTTTGGACGTTGAAGCAGAGGTTCCCAAAGATTCCTTTGATACTGGATGAGATCATCTCGATATGAGAGTGAGACTGGATCTGAGGTTCCCAAAGATTCCTTTGGTACTGGAGAGTCATCTCAATATGAGATGATCTGATTTGAATCTATTAACCGGGATTAATATAATGGGTTTTAAGAATACACCGCTTGTTATTGAATGGAGAGAGGGTATTCGAAATGTGCCGCTTGTCTTTAAACGGAGTGGGAGAATGTTCTGAGAGCTACTTTACGTGAGAAGGATAGGGGCGCACTCGAGAATATCGAGAGTCCAGAAATGATACGGACGGACTACGCCGGTTTATAACACAAATACAAAATGTTTGTGACATGTAGAGTTATTCGAAAAAAAACAATTGGGGTCCCAAATATACCCCATCGACACGGCTAGGTTAAACTGAGTATTATAGGTAATTCTTCGCGTAAAAGAATCACTTGTATTGCAATATTCTGTCCGCGTATTGCATTACAATGCATCACTGATTGTTGGACGTGGGCACATTACCGAGTTTCATTGAAGAGCATCATCGTCATCCATGACTCATGATTGAAGAATGCGTGATTTGTCCCATGTTCTGGACCACCGAGAGTCTCTCCAGACTGTCCTCTCTCCCCATGTGCTCGAAGGAGCTGAAGCTTACTGAAAATGGGGTCAAGTACGATCAGGCCACGTTTGATGCGTTATTTTTAGAAGAAAACTATTACAATATCTCCATCTCCTCAGATCCTCGGTGGCATTCTGTTCGAATTCGCCGCGAATCTGTATGCATAGTGCATTAAACCGTTCCTCGTTCATCGCTAGGAATTCCTTATGCAATTAACGACGACTCCACACTGTTTTCATTGTTGTTACGAAACAAATTAACACAAACGTCACACACCATAAGCAGTGACCATGTGGTGCTACGCATGCGCATAGAATAAATCGCATCCTCGGCCGTTTTCGTGATCCACTGAGCGAATATAATATTTTTTGCAACGTGTGCTTCCTCGTGTTTGGCAATCGACGTCGTCGTTTCCTATTTAATTCGCCATTGTCGACGCGAAACAATGGTTAATGTAGTCAATAGGTCAAGCGTTATATCTATGACGCATTATTAATTCTTATCTTTGAGAACTTTCAAAGAAATGTCTTATCTCGAGCGTTGCAGAGCAAACACGGTGTTTGCAGAGGGTATTTGATGTATGTGCAATAAGCTCATATCGCACAGGTATTATTATAGCCGACAGGTGTTGTCGCCAAAGGTGTTGGCGATGCGTCGACGGAGTTATGCGTCGGAAGTCGCATCTGCCAGCTTCATATTTCCGTCTAAATTTAGTCTTTCGATATACAATACCGGTGTTTGTGTAATTCACACGTTCTGCAAAGGATGTATACCGTGTGCACATGTGCACTATATTATTTTTGGTCTATTCGCGTTAGGTGCCATTGACTCTGGGGACTTCACAGGGCGCGGAGCGAATCCCGTCTTCCGCCCGTGGCTTTGTTTTTGTTGGGCCTCTCTATATTGAGCGCAGTAGGAAATTAGAAGGTGCGCCTAGATTCGCAAAAATATTCCGTATAAGCGAAAGGGTTAATGGATCATTGGAACGACCGTTGAATCGGCCTCCGGTGTTTGACTTTAAATATGACCGAAAAAAGAGAAGAAGGCCGATTCTTCGTTATGCAATCGCGTTACACGAATATCTGCAATTAATTTTGCCAAAAAAATGAAATAAATGCATGGCGTTATAGATACTCTGACGCAATGAACTGAAGAAACTGGTTTAAATCTGAAAAAATCCTCATTGAAAATATTCAATAAAATTGTGAAATAGGCTACTGTCGATTTAAGCAGCAGACAGTGACGTTTACTGTTTTGTAGTGATGCTTCAGGAGATGCATGCTGAAACCTCCATTGACTAATCGAGTCATTCAACCCAGAGCAATGAAAGATATAAATATGAGCAATCTTCTGGTCCATTGAATGGCCAATAAAATAGCTTGGACGAGTGCTGAAGTATTTACGGATTTGCTTAACAAATGCTTTGTTCCAAAAACCAAAAGAATAAATACTTTTTGCGATCATATGTCGAGTCTGACTCGACATTTTTAGTTTACTCTTTGCCAGGGGTGAGCAATTTAAAAACGTCGTGCGAAATGATCAACTCAAATTATATCTTTATTAACAAAATACAGTTAAACCGTTAACACTAAAATCAGGACCGTGTAATTTGGAGTCGTGTAATTGGGGGAGTGAAGC
>JAGXCT010032441.1:0-14110 GCA_022495035.1 Philopotamus ludificatus | reverse complement strand
TCGAATATTTTTTTTACAAACGTCCACTGAGCTTCCTTATTTCTTTAAGTCATCCACCCAATCTCTCTGCATACGTAAAGCTTTATTTTTTTTTAAAGCAGTGTTACCCTACCCTCAGCTCTGTCACTTGATTCCGGGTAATTAGTACATTTATCTCTGTTGAGCTGAGCTCTATATGGGATTAACTTTGGGTCGTTGAAAAAAATAAAATTAAAAAATTGAGCAAATGTTTATTGCATAAATATTTGACATAACAAGGCGATGTGTGTATATACAAGAGATAATATTTATTTTAAACTAAAACGAACAGATTAATAATAAAAAGAATAATTATGATCGAGAAACGAACATGATGGGATTAAATAACTTAATACGAGAACCATAAGCATTTGCTTTTCAACTCTTACTAAATTAAATATCAATTTACAACATACAATATTTACCTCCTAATATGCTAAGGATGATTAAAAGTATCAACGACAACAAATGTCGCCGCATCATCGGACACGGCAAACAATATGTGAAAATTAAAAATAATATGATACACGGACATATTGCACAAATCGTTTCATGTGTAAATAAATTCATTACACAATCAACATTCGTTGACAATAAATAAATAATAAATGACACCATTCTAATCGTTAAAACAAATAAATATTATACTATATATATATACAGTGAATACTGTATGAATAATTAAACAGAAAAAAGCATATATTTAGCTACGTTTACACTAAATACGTTTTATTTAAAGTTCAGAAATCGCTCGCAATTTTTTTTCTTCATTTTACGTCTCCCAATACAACTTCGGTTATATTTACTATATTATAGATCCTAAATATATTTAACTGGAGTAAACATATCGGATATCGACCGATAGCAAACTTTGATGTGTTAGTAAACTATCTATTAAATTGATAGATAGATCTAATTAGGTTCGATGAATGTACAGTCGTAGCAGGAGACGTGTCAAAGTAAATGTTTATTTCGGCTTCTATGTTCTCTCCGTGTCACAAAACAATATATAAGTACCCAAAGCAATAACAAATATATCTATTTTATGCAGAATTCATATAAAAAATATTTGTTAGAGTATGATTATTTTCGTTTAATTTGAACACTGGATTTTAAAAATATGATCGTTAAAAATCACAACCAACGCTACGCTACTCCGACTTGTGAATTTAAATGTTCAAACGCTTTCGCTATTGCTAAATTCAGCTCGCAAAGCTTACAGCGACACTCCCGGATACTATTGCGGCTATAGACAACGTCCGTTCTATGGAAAATCGTTCACTATATCAATCCACGTTTTTTCTTATAGTCTTCCAAATTAAGCGACCTTCTCGGCCCCGTGTCCTTAACTTTCGTCATCAAAGGATTCGGTATAGAACTAACATTGACTGAAACATAAAATTAATTATTAATAAAATTTAAAATTACATTTATTTATCCGACAACGCGAATCACTCACTCGGTTGGGGTACTTCTAAATCGATATTAATTTCAAAGTCGTGAAGCAAATATAAATTATTCTCGCAGTTTTTATGTTGATCGCCTTTCTTATCATCGTTGATCTGCGCAAAATAAAAAACAACATAAAAACACGTTCACCATATTAGACGAACGGATTTATTCGTCGACAAACCTGTGTTTTTGCAGCCTCTTTCGCTAATTCTTTAACAATATCGTCTTCCAACGACTTTTCCGACATTGATTTTCCTTCTAATTTTTCCAACGCTGCCAACGATTTGAAATTCATGACGGGCTTTGTCGATCTCCTCGTAAATGGATCGTCAATTTTTTTACCTTTATTAGCTCTCAACTGTAATATAAAAAAAATCATTATAACGAATAATTAATATTGCATTAAATAAAAAATTCTAAAAAAAATAATGTACGAGACACTATACTACTGCTTCGACTATGCTTAAAATCGAAGAGCCCTTGGTTCTCTATTTATCTAGCACGGATCGTAATCCAGAAAACGACGCACCGACAACATATTCGCAAATAAATACAATTATTTCCGCCGTCATACATCAATATACATTCGACGCACATCGAATAAATAATAATATATAGTGTAATTATAGAAAAAAATTGCATTTAAAGAAGCGTAATTATCGGCAAGTTGTCACTGTTTATTATCGTGAAAACAATAATAATTTTAAATTGTGCATTATCGATGAACGTTAACAAATAACGATTATTACCTCTTCCATTATAGCCTTTTCTGCGGCTTCGACGTTTAATTTCCTATTTCTATCGTTGATGTAAGATATGCTACGAATCGATGATGTTCTTATTTTATCTAAATGATTCGCCCGTTCTTCCAACTCTTGCAGTTGAGACGTTAGATCAGACGATAAAGTCTCGTCGCCCCTGAAATATACATTTTTTTAATAAAAAAAAAATCATATAAGATACTCGATAACCTAGCCGTGACGATGGAGTCTATTGGGGACCATAATTTTTTGATTTAAAAAAATCTAATGAATAAATATTATAAATAATCATCATCCTTAATTGTCCACAATTGCGAAAAAAAAATAAAAATGTTCGCTGCTGTTGCTATTGGCGCGATGTTTTTTCTAGCTCACATCCAGTACGAGTGAAACGTATTAGTGATACGTGCTGCAAGACCTCAGTCGGCGATGAGACATCGCTGAGTGCAGATGTCATTTATGTGTCATATTAATTAATAAAAAAATCCAAAATATCGACAAAATTATGAAGCACGTCATGAATAATCCATTTTTATAAAAAATGTGAAAATATTGATGAAGAATTCATCAATATCTTGACTTGAAATGTTAGGAATCTCTGATAGACCCCCCCCCCTTCGAATGACTCGGTCGTCTTCGAGTCGCCGTAACGGAAGGTTACGAGAGTTAAATATAAAAATGTTATTACCTAATTGTCGCAGCGTCTCTGTCTTTCATTAGCTGCGTTTTTTTCATCGCATAATTCGTCGGATGTGCTCTAAATCTATCTTTTTCTCTGATAATCTTCTCGACGTCTTCCTCCTGCAAATTTATTTTCAATTAATTCAATAAATACAGAACTGAATATATTCGTTTAACAATTCGTACCTTAAACTCATAAGATAGAGCTTCTTTAATATCTCGTAGTTTGTTCTGTACAAGTTCCAAACTAGGTAAATTCCTATCGGCCTGCTGGCAAGTGTCTTTCCATTTTTGAAATTCGCTCTCGGAAAAATCCTACAATAAATAATAATAAAAAAATAATTCACAATATTGATTTATAAAAACATATAATATATTTATAATCATTATTAAATACGCTTTGGAATCTTTCTGTTATGCCATCCATCCATCGTAGTCAAATAAATAAATAAAATAAAACAAAAGTAACATACCTGATTTGATATAAACTCCAATCGAAAAACTCTGTCTTGGGCTCCGTGGCGTAGTTTCAGACCTTTGTTCGTCCTCGTATTGCCGAGCTGGTAAACTTTTGCGGTTTCGCAAACGTCAACTATTTCCGCGACTCTGTATACAGCTTTATCGTTATTATTTCCTATTGCTATACGAACGAAACATCCTTGAACCACGCGAGTGAAAAATGGCAAGTGAACGAATCTCTCCATTTTATATCTGATTATTAAAAAATAAAAATTAATTAAAAATATATAAATAATAGCAAATAATAATAATATATCTCTAAAATAAATACCTGCTAAGCCTAATTTTACTAAGTTCTTCTTTTGTCGTTATATTGAGCGGACGGCTATTCGCATTATTATTACTACGCGGTCTCTGCGAGGCCACAGATTTTTTGTCACTGTCGGAATCCGACGACGATCGCGAGCTCTCCGACGAACGTCCTCGTCCTATATCAAAATAAATCATTAATAAAATCAATCGTAATTAATTTCATACGATATGTTAAAACGATAATTCACCTTGCGATTTGTTATCGTCGGAATCTGAGCCCGAATCGTCGGAATAAATATCGGAAGCTTTCAATTTTACACTTTGCTTATTTGAACCGCCTAATATGTCCTCGCCTCCGTTATCCTAAATAAAATAATTATTATATATCGCGTAATATTTAAAATACAGTCAGTGTTTCTATAACGTTCAGATAGGGACCACGCTATAGAAAAAAACGCTTTAGAAAGTTAGGCACCCATACAAAATTTGGGGTTAGGTTCTTTAACTTTCGCGACAGCTAAATCAAACATTTGACCCATTTTTATATTTTATAATTTCAATGACTTTGCACATTTAATTGATAACAGTAGTCAGCCTATATGCCAAGGGGTTATTGACTCCTCGCATATTTCTTCCAGTTTATTCATTCGCAACAGATGTGCCAGGGGAGTTTAAAGGGATGGTTTTTTTAGTTAACTTTTTTTAAAATATTTTTGAATATGATGAATAAATAATAAAAAGATAAATATAAACTATGGAACCTTTACAGAAATATGTTTTATTTTAGGATATATATTAACATAAAATAAAAATATATTAAAAACAAATAATAATTAAAGAAAAAAATTATGAAGATTTTAAATCGAGTAATTATGTATTTAATTACTGTCAGAGTCATCTAATATCACGTTCCATAGAGATTTTTTTAATACCAGTCGCTAAATTTATAAAAAATTAGAATGATTGAAAACCCCTTTAACACATAAATCATAATGCCTTAAAAATCATATGCATCGATTTACTTGATCATAATTTGTTCCACAACTTTACAAGTAGAAAAATCTTTTCTTACTGTATTGTGATAAATATCCCTGGAACATTTTAAGATGGTGATTCACCAAACAAAAAGAACAGAACACGCCTAGAGAGGTAAAGGGGCAAACAGCCGCTGACAAATATTTTCTAAGTGCACGTACATATTTAAAATGCACATTAATATATTTACGAAAATTTTAATTTAACCTTGAAAATATTACGTTTTGTAAAACGAACGCTATAGGAGGGAATACAAAAAACCGCCGCAAACGCTATAGAAGTGTACGCTATAGGAGGGTTGACTGTATACATAATTTATCGTAAACAAACCTTATTTTCTTCTCGTTTCTGACGTTCTTCTTCTTTACGTAGCTGATTATCGTGCTCTCGCCTTTGCTTGCCCTCTCTCTTTGCTCGCAATGCGGCCATTGCGCTAACCCTTCTATCGTCAACAGTTCTTTTCCTCTCTTTAGGTCGTTCTTTCGGATCTGAATCGCCTAAAATAAAAAAAATGCATAATTAAAAACCATATTATCACCGGTTAATAATCAAACCCTCGATTATAAAGCATTATATATATTGAACGATCCATAATTATGGTCTATTAAATAATTAAATATCATTAGTCGTGTTCACAAAAATATTTAATAAAAAAAAAACATATATATACATCATAAATTCAGGATCGATAAATAAAAATTAGGACATAAAAACCATTCGTTTAAAGTCGTTAGTGTTACATGCGGTAATGTGATATATTTTATTTTAAAACATGTACGGGTTAGTAAGTATAAAAAGGAAATAAATATATATGTGTATATATAGCAGATATAATAGAAGCGTTATTAGAGATACTTTTCATAAAATCGTCTTGTTATAAATATTTAAATACATTTAAAACAACATTTAACATGCTGGTACATAAAATGATCGTATTCACCCAGTTAGTATCGATGAATTGATTAAAAAAGAACCCCGAATAAAATAAAGTCCGATTATATTCAACGAAATTATGTGTGGATGCAATACTGTATGAAAATAAGTGCTGTGTGTAAAATTTCCTTGTATTAAAAATAAATTGTGCATAACGAACGATAGTAATTTTTTATTATTTATTCAGAAATGTGATCACAAATCGTTTTAGTCACAAAAAATGGATTTATTTTGGTATAGAGAGTAAACTGAACATGCAATACCTAGTATTGTACATACGTTTATATGGCTGTTGTGATATTTAAATTTAGCAATATTGTTTTCTTATTGAAAACGATCTAAATAAAAACGTTGGATACAAGGTATATTGCATATACAAATGTATGATAATGAAATAATAGATGTTAATAAGCTGTAAGTAAAGCACTTCAAAACAGCAACTGAAAGATAAGAAATAAAAAATTGCTGTTAATGAAATAACATCTCGGATTTACCATTAGAATCATCCAAATCTCGTTGCACCGCAGACAAATACGATTGCTTTTGGTCCAAAGAAAGTTTGGAATCATGAGCGTCCTTTGACGCGTCACCTCTACCTAAAATAATTAATTACAACAATAGTAACGAACATCAGATCTATTCATATCGAACATCCCGCTATAATATCTCAATAGGGCGAACATTGACGACAAATATATCAAAGTACAGCAAATCATCACTTTTACATTTAAAAAAATGCCATTTTCTATACAAACTACAAAAAAAAAATGTCGTGTACATTTGTTCGTATTAAAACAAAAGCAATAACGCAAGCTTATCATCAAATTCTATTGAGAATACTCGAGATATTGAAAAACAAAAAAAAAAAATAAGGTTATCTCGTACATAGCTTTAAACTCCACTTTTCCTAACATCAGCGAGGAAAAAATCCTGAATTATTAGTTAAATAATATTTTTAAAAATAATAACTTACTGTTACTCTGTGAATCGCTATCTGGCTGTGGTTCGTTTGCGGCAGACAGTTGAGACGACTCAATCGAATGAGACAATAACGTTGATATAGGAGCTGCGGAATTTACTGGCGGAGCCGAGGGAGCGGCCGTTCTACTGCGGCCACCAGAAGTGCCATTTATTTTCCGCTTTGCCAGTCTCAATTTCCTTTCGATTTCCCAACTGAAAATACATAATTAAATTAATATTTTTTTCAAACAATTTACAGATAAACCCGCGATATACTTTAAAATTCGAAAAAAAACACTTCATTAAGGACAAATTAATTAATTTGGGTTTTTATTTTTTATTGTTATCGACAATACTTATTGTCAATAACAATAAAATAACCAAAAAGCGTTCTCGACAAAATATTACGTTACTAAGGTTGACATTTCTATGGGCGCTCATGGAAATATAGACCTTAAGGCGACTGATTTAATATATTAACCAATTTCAGCCTTTGCCCTATAAAGGGTTAAAAGAAATAAACATTATTAATAACGACATCAATGTTATACATGATACAAATCATTTAGTTTGTTCCACGTTGCAAAAAAAAAAAACCTTTTTTGGACTCGACTACAACCACCCTCCACAGAACTCATTCCCTCGCGATCTTCGTGGCTTTCTTCTCACAATTTCGTGCAATAATTGTGAGAGCTCATTTTCAATGATTTTGACACTTAAATTTTTGTATAAGAACAGTTTCCGAGAAGTCTTTTCCTTGGGACATGGTATTGCAGTCAATTTTTAGCAGCTCTTTATTAGTTAAGGGTTCGCCATGTGATTTTAATTAAGTCTGATTATCATTTACATCAACCTTCGATGCCTCCAGAAACAGAGGCATGGAAGGCTTCAGAATAATCTACTATATTATATCGTTTCCAGCAAACCCGAACCTCCTATCTCCTCCAGCAGTTTCTTGAATATGTGACGCATTGTTTTTCTTAAATAACAAGGTTTGAATGTGGTTATTTGACCTTGATTTATAGGATGTAAGATGGTATTTGGAGGTAAGAATACTACATCAACTGGAAAATCAGTGCAAAGAGTCTCAAGTTCCAAAAGATGACCCAGCGTATTGTTCAACACCAAGAAAGCTCAAAGTTCGACTTCAATATCCTCACAATATTTTTACTGAGAACTAGTCTATAATTACATTTTGTGTGATCCAGGCCTTACGGTTTCTTCGTCAAAAAAACTGGCAAATAGTTTTTAGAATAACCTTAAATGTCACGAAGAGTTTCTATGGATGCATTTCTGCCGAGAAGAAGAGTTAAACGCTTCTTTACTCCTTTAAATCCAGAAGCTGTCTTCTTCTTTATGGAAATATGCATACGTGTTGGCATTCATTTCAAATAGAGTCCCGTCTCATCCACATTAAAAAATAAATTTAGTAAATAACTTGCCCTTTCCAAAATTTCACAGAACTCTTTGATATTTTTCAGCCGAATCTACGTCTGCACTGATCGATTTACAAAGTAAGCAAGTTTGATTATTTTCTTAGCCGATCAAACCAATTTTGTTTCCTTTAAAACATTCTTCTCTATGTAGGGACGGAGGTGTTTGATTTATGTCCTCTATTTAATCGTTTAATATATTTTCAATCTGTACTCACGGGGATATTTTTTTACCTGTGTTTATAAAAAAAATAATACATACCGTGTTTTCATCAATTCTCTTCTCTCTATTCTCTTGAAAATCTCCTGCTCTCTCTCTTTTTCGGACATTCCGGTAAGTCGTGCTCTGTCTTCGCTATCTCCCATCAAGTTTTCATCAAAACTGTAAATAAATAAATCATAAAATATATATTTTTTTTAATTACTGCGTTAATAATTATTACAAATAATTAAAACAAATCAATTACCCATCATTAAATTCAGAGTCTTCCGTATCAAAATCACTTGAATTTGAGCCACTGATAGGAGAACGAGACTTAGGAGACGCCCTCTTTTTGCCCTTATCGTCGTCAGAAGAATTCGAAGATACTTCGCCTAAACAACAATTAATATTTTTGTTTATTATTTCTATTTAACCCAACATGTAGTAATATAGTTGTGATATGATACCTTCTTCTGGGTCTGAGGCGTTATTTCTTTCTTTGGCGTTATAACCTTTATTAGCCCTCCCATTCGAACTAGTACTGTCAGTAGATTTCTTTCTAAAACCTTTATCCGCTCTCCCCCTGCCTATAATAAGCCGAATAATTAAACATATATTAATAAAGCCAGTTTTTTCAAAATAAATCATGTGAATATTACCTTCGCCATTATAATCCTGTTCCGATTGTGAATTAGATGGTTTTCTTGCCGGCTTATTCGGTCTTTTCGGCGATGTCTGTGATTTTATAGAATCTTGATCGTCGGAATCACTGTCACTGGAAGACTTTTTACTATTACTATCGTCGGATCCCGACGAAACGCTATTTCTTGCATTGCGTTTGCTTGTCGATTTTTTGTTTTTGTTATTAGATCTGTCTGTATTTTTATCATCCCAATCTGAATCACAATCCGAATCAGATTTTTTACTCTGTCTCGGAGAAGAAACTTTCTTTTTCTTCTTTGCGAGATTGAGAAATTGCTAAAAACGTTAAAATATATTAATCGCCAATTAAATATTTGTATAGTAGATGTATTTCTTTTTTATACAGTCCATTAAAATAACAAATACTATAATTGTATATGAATTATTTTTTTGAACTCGATTCAAAATATTTATATATCGACACTAGAAAGCAATCTTGATGTATATCGAAAATATACGATATGGCAAATAAGATATTCTCTGGTATTGATCATCCCCCACACTTGGCAAGTCAAATAAAACAACGCAGTTTTTCTATACTGACATAACTAAATACATCAATGATTAGAATTAACGTATTTTATTTATGGTAATAGTTAGACCGAGGAATGCAATTCTTTAAATATGAAGTAAGAAAACATAACCTAAAAATATACTTCATTCAGGTCCCAATTCTAAGACTATATGACTCATATGCCAAAGCAAATATTATTGATAGTTATTTACTCGAATTGTAAAACAAAATCCTTCAAAATGCTTGTGAAAATTCTTTTAAACTCTGAGATGACAGTTTTTAAAACAAGTGTCGTATTTAATTTCAATGCAAAAGCATCACTCAATATGGCTACGTTATAAAGGACCTAGTGCGAAAATGATAATGAAATTATAAACATTCCTGTTTTTGGTAAAATACAGAAAGCGTGATAAATGTTTGCATCATTTAACAACGTGTCCATGTGTCAAGGTGGCGAAAAAACGGTGGAACACTCACTGCGTCTAAATCTGAACAATCGTCGCTCGAGTCCGAGTCGATGAGTGCCTTGCGCTTCGCCATCGTGCCTACTGACGCCTTGCGTCGACAACGCGCCGATAGCAACAGCCAGCGCGCATTGATACCAACCTACGCACGCTGACCCATGCTAACCAACCCAATATTAATACAATATTTCATTCGATTAAATGTTAATACTCAAATATTATTTACAGTGATGCGCTATTTTTACGATACTTTTACTTTAATTAACCACTATTCGCTAATTACGTCAGAATCTAGAGAATATTTTAATTTTATTAAAAATATTATTGCATTATTGGATATGGTCGTAAATCGTAAGTCTGTGGATGTTTTCGCGCAACGTCGAAGATGACGTGAAACGTCAAAAGTCAAAACAATACGTAAATGGATAGACGCGAGCATTTATCCTTGCGGCGGACGGAGATATCATTGAAAAATTTCAACAATGTTGCTATTCCGCATCACCTCGATCTACTCGCTAAGCACAAAGATAATATATACAAGGTTGGTCTTATATTAAATTCCTGAACGATGACTCTTTGATGGATAATTTTTGAATTTTCAACAAAATTGTAGTTACTGTTTTTGTTCAACGTGAATTTTACTTTCCTACTGTTTCTTTTGTCATCGATCATCATATTGAAATATAATACCGAGGTTTCGTGCACATAGAACTGAAATTTCCTACTGTTTTTCCTAAAAACTGTGCTTAAAAATGAATGGCAATATTTTACAATTAGTGCAATATAATTTAAGTTTAGAATGGTACTTTTAAAGCGAAAAACATAATTGTTATGCTCTCTACACATTCTTATTTACGTAGCTTACACCGGCATCGGAATCGTTGAATCTTTAACAATTGCTTTTTTGTTTAAATTTGAGTTTAATGTATATTTTTAGACTATAATAAGGACGATATTATAAAAAATTTATTCACAGTTTCATAAATCCGGTGATATGACCCGTGTGAAAAGTGAGCAAATCAATGCTACTAGGGTTATCATTCAATTAAAACATCTTATGGAAGAAATGGATGTGCTGCGACACCAAGTAAAAGAAAGTGATGTTGCAAAGTTTGACCAAATGACTGAAATATCTAGAAAAAATACAATTCAAGCGATAAAAGAGTATATAGGTATTTTAAATATATATCTTATAACTTGTGTTATATAATTCTAACTCAATGTTTATATTTATTATAGATTTGTCTCAATTTTCCAATAAAAGACTTTCATCCTGTGAACAGTCTCCTACGGAGTCTTATGAAGACGATGATGCTCAACATGGCATTTTACAAGAATATAAAACCAACGATAACTTGGAAATAAATGAATTGCAATTAAAGGCAAAGCAATCTTGCTTAAAATCCTGGGAAATACTAAATGAGGAAATTCAGGATATACACGAATTATTCATAAAATGTGAACAAGTTATTAACGCACAAGCCGAACCTATTAATATTATAGAAGGAAACATTGAAACTGCAAATGAAAACGTTTCGGTTGGAAGATCGTTTCTAAGAACTGCAGAAGCCTATAAAACTAAATGGTATCCTATAGGTGGAGCGTTCTTAGGAGGTTGTTTAGCTGGTCCTATAGGTTTATTGGCGGGTTTCAAATTAGGCGGAATAGCTATTCTCGGTGGTGCTGCTTTAGGGTTTACGGGTGGGAATATTCTTAAAAAAAAACAGGATTCTGTTGGAAATATTCCACAAAATACTAACGGAGTTAGTAATAAAAAAGATGATTAGTCTGATCATAAAAATATAATTTGTGATTTTATTATGATAACTATTAGTAGTATTTTATATCAAACTTGTACATGGTACTAAATGTGGCCTTAAGTTTCTTTAAATTAAAAAGAATATAAGCTGTGAATAAAATTTTGGATGTATATATTAGAGTTTGATTAAAATAAGTATTATAACTTTAATCCAATACTAAATATTTTTAATTAACGTAGCCACCAATCGACGTCATGACATGTTATTATAATATATTGTATATGTTGCAGAATGTCAATTAATATTATCATATTTTCTGTATATAAAGTAGACACGTGCTATAGAGTGGCATTGCCAAGTAATCAAAGAATTTATAGCAAAACCATAAAAAAATTTAAACGCTTTTACACACACGACATATGTTAAGCCTATTTAATCAATGTATAGCAGGTTATTTGATATCCATATTTTTATTGAAACATAAAAAAAGCACCAAAACAATTTGTAAGAAAATTGACTTAAATTGAATTAATTTGTGATACCTTCAGCCTTAATTTATTGATGAATAAATTTGTATTATTATAATGATATTTTAATTTATTTCCATCATCTTCTTCAGATACCTTGTCCCTTAAAATCATCCCTAGATCCCAGTCCCTAGATCAGCTAAAAGGAATCGAGAAGCTGCCAATCTCTATATCCGGCGGCTGTAGCTTTCTTATTCTAGTAAAGAACACAACTTTGGTCATGTGACTGGTGAGAGTTAGCCCGACATTGTTCAGTCATTGGGATATCTTGCAGAATATGGCTTCATTTGGGATACCCTCTAGGTCTGGCGCTTTTCTTGTTAATTTTGCGCAGGCTACATTTATTTCGGCGCACGCACTGTAAAAAACACATCGCTTAAGGGCGAGCTGCGGGTTTATCCGAATACTATTGAATATAACTTTGTTTCACATTTTGACATACCTTCGTCAAAAAAAATCGTCAAATTTTTTTAACACTGACTAATTAATGCATATTAAAAATCGCCCTTAATTATTCAACTATATTTTTCATGTCTAATTGACTTATTTCATGACTTTTTATGAAATCTTATCTCGCACGTAAAGGGTTAAGTAAGTATATAATTAGCCTTTCAGAGCATATTCCAAGACTATGAAAATTCTATTGTCGTCGTGAAACTACGTGACTATCCGTAGAATACGTGGATGCCTGAAAAATATCACCGATGTAACATGTGATAACTCACTTTAATTGGGAATGTATTTCAATTTTAAGCAAAACTTGTCTCTTAATTTGATAATGTCTTATTTCTTTTTTAAATACTATTTTAAATGCAATGTCTCACGTTTGATTTTCACGCGCGCAATAGACTCGGCTAAATTTACCGCAGCCCATCGAAAAACCAACGTCGAAATCGTTAGTGGACCAAAAATATCTAAAAATATTATCAGTAATTATTTTTAATATATTTTATTAAGTTAAAAAGTATTATCCGATTAGTTTGAACATATCAATTCACTGCTTTCCGAACACGGGATGGCTGACCATTTTTTGTATCAATGAAGAAGAATTTTCTTTATGCTTGTCAGGAACATCTTTAACAAATCTTGTTATTTCAATCACATGATTATCGTCCTGCATTTTGAATCCAATAGCAATTAAATTTATTCGGGTAATGAATATTATTCACTAGCCGCCGCAAGAGTTGATCGCAATCCGCACAAAACAATCTTAACGTGACTAATAAAGCAAAACAATCAAACGTCATAAATGCGCGCCACGGCGGATCGGCGCTCGTTTGAATTCAATGGAAGGCGATGCGTGCAATACTTACTGGCCAAGACATTACAACATTTTACATTATATAATTCAGATATTTTTGATGAGAAGAATCCTTTATGTATAAAAATGCATTTAATATTTAATTATAAAAAATATTTTATAAAATATTACTACGATTTGTAGTGTCACATTAAAGTCAAATAAATTTGACCGATTAAGAGACGAGATATTAATTTGGCAAAACAAAATTAATAAACCGCATTTAAACACGTAACACTGAATAGCCAAAACACGGGGGACATTAGGTTGCTTCGGCTGTTCGGGTTGATCGTCATTGTTTATTGCTTTCGGGCGCCGGTACCTTGTTCTTCAACTGTATTCCGACAGAGAAGAGGTCGACTCATTATCTATATTTGATATTTTACAATTTTATAAAAATCTATGCGTTAGGGTTTTTAAACTACACCGAGAGCAACGGAATACCGGAGTCATGGTGAAGAATTGTATTTCGGATGAACCATGGCGCCCGTGGCTCTCCACGGAACAATATTCTGTATCACCTGAAGTTTCCTCAGGGTCGAGCAGGTCTCTTATTATGGTTTTATAAAGCAGAATTTTATTTCTTTATTAAATCTA
>JAGXCT010032440.1:0-45119 GCA_022495035.1 Philopotamus ludificatus | reverse complement strand
ATATTCTTTCCTTTTTAGTTTAGCTATTCCTTTTTAATATCGTATACATCTAATTGTAAATTGTACATAGTTTCTAAATATATTATAAAGACGAAACTATTTTAAATAAATGTTTTTTATAAAGCATTTTTATTTGAATAATTTGAAAAATACGTTTGACCACAATCTTGTAATCAGATTACGAATATTTTAAAGGCGTTTTGTGGAGGTCCCGGTTGGCTCGCGAATGTCCCGAGGCGAGGGCTCCGATACAACTTGTGATTATCTCTTCCAAGTTAAAGTTCTTACCCCCTGTAATTTAACGCAATAATTTATTGAAATGAAATGATAATGTTTTGTCCCTCGTGGCGTATTGAGTGCTTGGGCGCAGGGGCGTCTCTCGCTATTCAAAATTAATAAAATAAATAAAATAGTATTGCACTTTTATATTAAACTGAGAAGGTATATTATAAAATAATAATGTAATTCTTATATTATATTTATTAAAAATATTATTAACTTTTTAACACGATTGTCCATATTTTATTATCTGTTATTGTTACTGACTATTTTTTTTTTTAAAAAAAATACTCATAATATACATGTGTATCTGACGCGTCGTCCTTGCGCCGGCCAGCGGCACAGGACGTGTCTCGGCGCAACCTGTTATTAGCGCGCCGAGGCGCAGATCTCGGTGCGATATCACAAAATAACAATGAAATGATACTAGCCCGCAACACGCACGTGTCCTCGCACCGCATTCACTCACGTGCCAAACCAAAGTCATCCACATAAAGATGAACAATATTTCAAAAATATAATCATGATTTAAGATATATCGTGGTTACGTCATTCATGTCCGGACAATTGAAAAGTGATATATTTTTACGAGAGCTAAAAGGAACTCAAACAAAATCGCGCGCCTGAACAAAATAGTAAATTTAAAACTCTAATCTATGTTATGAAATAAGAATCAATAATATGTGTATAGAAATTCGTACATAAACACACAATCTCGCAAATAATTTGATCTATTGTAATGTAATTTTCAGACAAATATATAGGATGCGGCAAGAAAGTAATCCCCTGCCATATTTTGAAAATTCTTTACCAACGCTTAGCATTTTTTTGTGAGACTTTGGCTGTTCATATCTATATATAATTCTGAATATTAGAAGAACACTAGACCGATACTTATAGTAGTTCATTTAATAATCCTTCATGGAGTTGACTAAAAACCCAAGTAAACTTTGATAAATACCTGACAAAATAGTGGACCCCTGAAAAAATGTGTACACGTACAGTAGAACCTCGATTATCCGGATTAATTGGGGATGAAGGTAGCCCGGATAACGACAAATCCGCATAATCGAAAAAATCATAATTGACAGGAAAAGACGAGTATATTTTTTTTATTTAGTTTTATAAAATAATAGCTTTAATATTAAATTATTTTTTATTTAAAAAAATCAATTTTTGCTTAAAACTAGCTTTTCTTTTTGAAGCTGCCAAATCGCGAATACTTTTAAGACATATAAGTCGTCCTGAATCACACTCTTCTTGATTCTAAAACCATTTCATGGCGACATCTAAACACGGAAACAACTTCAGAATGTGTTGGACAATATCTCTCCCCTCGCAAACTCTTATTCAATGCGGATAATCTTCTTCAAATCAATCCGGATATTCGAAAATCGGATAATCAATTTCACTGTATGTTTACACATATCTTTATGTGCATAAACAAATCTGGTCTTTAACGGATTTCTCACCACAGACATTACCTTGGGAAGGAAAACCCTAATGGTAAAGTCGATAATCGATCTAGTCTCGATACGTTTGCTCCCTCTTCCTTTTTCTAGGAGGAAGAGGAGATCTCCACGATAAAGGATTGCTATTGCGTGACAGGGCTAATAATCACTTACGACCGGCTACTTGAGACTCGTTTTGGTCAGATGTGCATGTGTGGTCGCTCGTTACTCGTCACTCGTGACTCGTTAAAAGCAGATAACGCCTTAGAGAAGAGAACAAACGAATACCGAGGCAAACCCCCTCCCACTTGCCTGGACACAGTTGAGAGGGTAAAATCCGATACCAACATGGTAGAAGATGTACGTCCAATGCCAGCAATGGCCAAGAGAGGGAAACTCTTTATAATAAACCGCATACCAAGACGGCTCGGGTCCCCGCAGTATGGACACGAAAGGGGAGCCCTCACGTCACGTGTGAGACTCAGGTTCCTTTGGCCTCGACTACCATGCGAGAGTTTGGTAAGGTCCATGCCCTCAGCGAGTGAGAGCCTTGTGACTGACAAATGATGATGATGATGATATTAGTAATGTGAAATTTTTTTTTTTAGCGAAGGTCTCGATACTTTCGCTCCTCTTCCTTCTTTCTAGGAGGAAGAGGAGGAGGTCTTCCCAATGATAAAGGATTGCTATTGCGTGGCTAATAATCACTTACGACTTGCTACTTGAGACTCGTTTTGGGCGGAAGTGCATATGTATGCCCGTGATTACCTATATAGGTGTATGTGTGTGGTCGCTCGCTACTTGGCACTTGTTACTCGTTATAAGCAGATAACGTCTTAGAGAAGATATTAAACGAATACTGAGACAAACCCCCTCCTACTTGCCTAGACACATTCGAGAGGGTAAAATCCGATACCAACAGGGTAGAAGATGTACGTCCAATGCCAGCAATGGCAAGAGAGGGAAACTCTTTACAAAAAACCGCATACCAAGACGGCTTGGGTCTCCGCTGTATGGACACGAGAGGGGAGCCCTCACGTCACGTCTGAGGCCCAGGTTCCTTTGACCTCGAGTGTCATTCGAGAGTCTATATATTAACTTTCACCTATCCTTTGAATCTAAGACATAATATTTTTTACCAAAAATTCTAATTATGTGGTTTCTTCGACTTTCGACGCGAAAACCTTCAGAACCTATGAATTGCGTAAGTCGAGGACTGGTTGTAATTAATTCACGAAAAGTTATTATTATTACGACAACATGGAATTATGACCAGTCAGATTTTTGCTGCGATTGTGACGAGGACATGAAATCACGTCATATTGTTTACTTCACCGACTGTTATCTGAAAAGCGGCACTCATCGTGGATACCCATCTCTTCTTTGACTTTGACCGACAAGTTCCGAGAAGATGTCGCATTCAGGGTCGTGGCTTATGGCAGCGGCCAATCTCACGCAAAGCTAATTGAATTATAGGTTCAAATGGCAAAATATCCTAAAATTGAAATAATGGTAATATTGTACATATATTAAATGTTGGTCGTATTATTTTGAAAATTAGACATATTGAGCCGCATCTTTAAATGCACTACAAAATGGAATCGACGAGTGTTTCAACATCAGCATCAATACAAAGCTGGAAGTGTGTGCAGGGGGACCGCAAGCTCCCCGCGTCTCATTAGCATCCGGTAAGTAATACTTAAAAAAAAGCCCCAATGTGTTCGTCATTATCGCTGTTAGCACAGTAAATGACTATGAACTATTCAATAGGGGGGACTTTTAAATAGTTCGGTTCCTGTTTCATTATATTTTTCATATCAGTAAAAAATATTTTATTGGTTAAATAAAATTTAGTTTAATTCTTATAAAGTGTGAATAAGTATGCAACGACTTTCGCGCTTTACCTTGTTATTATACCCGAGACGGGCATATACGTACGGAAACTGGCAGAAAGGTCTGAATATTTGTATAATTCATGGCCTGCGTGGTTGGCACGCCTGCAAATTCTGATGCTGCATCCAAACTTGCAGCGGCTTGGTTTTGATTGCCGCCGAGCTCTACCACGAAGCTCCCCAAACTAATGATCTCTCTCTACCTAGGTGGATATACAGGTTTAATTCGTTGGTGTTTTAGTTCTGATATAACATAACAATGTTCAGCAGACTACGTAAATATATTTTTTTAAATATATATATAATTTCTTTGTCGTTAATAATTAATAAAAGTAGCGTCATAAAAATTAGACACATAGATAGAGTCAGCCATCTTAAGATTATTTTACTAGCCGAAACTTACGCTTTGTACTTCGATACGTTATTACACAAAGTAACACAATATGCTAAGCATAATTTAATTTAATTTTAATACGTTTTATAATTATTATGCACGATCAACAATTGAAATCCTTAACACACAATTAGTAATAGATTTATTTTTAGAAAAAAATCTACCCAATTAATTTTTAATTTTGTTGTTTAAATATGTTATTTATCGTAAATATTAATATTATTAGTCAATGAATGATCGCAGTAAGAATATTTATATTTCAAAGGAATTTGATGGTCTTTATACATGTTTTTCACTTCAAATTCAACCTTTTGCTTTTCAAATGAAACCTTTTGCTTCTTAAATTCAACCTTTTGCATTTCAAATTAAACCTTTTGCAAATCAAATAAAATCGAGTTGAAAAATATAATTATATTATAGGAGTTTATCTTCACTGTGCTTGTACAATATATCCGGAATGACATGTTCCTTGCTGTGAAACGCTTAATTTTCCTAAGAAGTTCATCCTAGCCATAATAAAGTCAGCACGTAGGAATATAAAAAAAATACACGTGAGTTATTCGTTAATGAGAAGGGTTCGTCGATATCTGAACCCTAGAATACATATACGAATAACTAGTATTACGATAAAATTATACGAATACTGTATTACGAATAAATATACAAATACCATTGGATCAAATATATGTTTTTTATAAATTCCTCACTAAAGCGAATATTTTCGCTCATTTGCAGGTCATTTAGATTTCTTGTTCGTTGTTACTTCTTGGTTATGTATGTGGCATAAGTACAGAGAAAAGTTGAACCATTAAAAATGTTGACTCGATCAAACAACAGGTTTTCTTTTTTATATAAATATATTGAATAATTAGCTTATATCCAGAGGATTTAATTATTGTTTTTATAATAATTAATTATAGAAAATATCATGTAAATAAAGCTGTATTGTGTAACATAAATATAATGGCATTTCCAGGATTTATGGATTAATATTCCTACTGTTTTCGATCATATCGTTTGACTCGATCTTAAAGTATTTTCCGACACGTGTGCGATGACGCTATGACTCAACTATTTCTACTCCCGAAGATAAACGGCGAGGCAAGTTGCCACCGGATAATAAATCGGCGCGACTCAGTTTTTCTTGTTCATCTCTTTAGCGTTATCTGGCGATGAACGTGTCGAAAGGATAAAGCCGGCTTCACATATCGCCAGGAATTCAGCCTCGTAGAATTACCAAAATAGTCTGGGTAGTGAGTAGGCCAGGAATAGGCATGACACTGTAAAGGATCAGACAAGACTGATGGCTCTATTTTAGAGCTGTAGTCCTTACTCTCGCTAAATTGTCATTCCCGATTTTTTTGTCAGACTAGATAAGTGTTTTAGTTTGTGCTTAGATAAACGTACAGCATAATTAGTGTATTTAATTTCCTATTTTCATGTGTAATATTCTTATCCAAAATTAGTATGAATGATTTTCACAAAAAAATAAAGATCTCTACTTGTACGAGTAATTATATGATCATCTAACCTTTAATTAATTATTCTCCGGTTATTCATTAAATATGATTAAACAAATAAAATTTTATATTTTGGTGGCTAATATCATGTTACTATTTTGTGAGAAAAAGTACTGAAATCATCGTACACGAATAGATTCCTTTGACCGAGTAAAACATGGTTTAAACATGATACAATTGTGAACATTGTTAAACTGGTGATATTTGACTTAAGATAAATAAAAAGATAAATGTGTGGTGGGATTTCAAGGGGATGGTTCATTTAGAATTGCTGCCAAAGGGTGAAACGATTAATGCAGATATTTATTACCCACAATTATACGAAACTCAACTCAATCATACTTGTCCAGAACTGGTCAATAGATACGACGTTATCTTGCACCATTCATTCGGTGTCAATTTTCCTAATTTCCTAAATTATTTTCATGGGCTCAAGCACACTCGAGCTTGAGTGTCACTAATATATTCAACAATTCGTAGTTGGATTTAATGAAACTTTAGCAATCAAAATGTAATTTTAATTTTAGGGTTGTTTTCAAATTTCCTGATCGAAATTTGTGAAACCTTCTCTGATACGTCCGAACCCTCAAAATCTTGCCTAGTAAATCGCATTGTTAGTTGCGATAGTTGCATTTTCTTTTCAATAAATTATAAGAGTATAGTTATGACTAAGGAACAGCGAATACATGATTTACTCGGAAAAAATGCCTTTATTTATGAAAAAAATATATTTTAAGCGATAATTTGCTTTTTGATAATGTATGTGACCAGTATAATATAAAACATGTGATGAAAGTTTGACGAATGCAACACGACTGAAGGTCTAAAACAGGGGAGGCAACCTTTTTTACAACGGTCTAGTTACATATTTAAGGAATTTATAATAATAACAACCATTATTAGAAATACTACTAAAAAAACGGCGAAAAATATATAAGTTTATTTAATGAGAAATTTGGAATTGCTTCTTTGACACCAAATTTGTCTATATTTGCAGATATAGACGACACAGCTCTCTAAACGTACATTATTTAATCTCTATCTATTTTCATTACGGAAAATAGTTAACCGCAAACATAAGTGTTTCTAAAATGTGTCATTATTTGCTTTGCATTTGCGCCTAATCGTGGGATTTTTTCTAAATTCATGTAGTTTTGATAGAAATGCCTACATTTTGAAATTTGTTTCTTAAATCCATGTTTTGTAAATCTATTAATTCCATATGAAACTGATTCCACTTTTATATTGAACCGTGAAGAAAAAATTAAGAGCGGGTTTTTAATCTAAATATTTTAAATCGCGATTAATTTTTGTAAACGCTGGGCATATTTTCAGATTTCTGAAGGAGTTTCTTTTCTTAAGTGTGTAGAATGTGATGTGTTGGTTTGACAACAGATGTTTGTACTAAATTTTTAGTTTGGTTTTCAAAAGCATTAATTTTATCAAACGGGTTATGAATAAACTGGCCTTTTCCTTGAAGTTCCATGTTTATGTCATTCAAATTCTGAGTTATATCGACTAGAAGGGCAATATCACACATCCATTCTTTATCTTTAAATTGGGAAAATGTCTCATTTTTACAAAAATTGAATATGATTTTTTAAGTTATATTAGGTTGATGCATAAGTAACGTCGTATTTTTTCAAGAAAACAAAAATATTTTTTTCGCATATACTTTATTAATTTAGTTAATTCCATTATTTTTAATGCCTTTATCAAATCTTTCTGTCATCTTTTTAATCCCATTTGAATAGAATCATCGTTGACTGTTCCGAACATCGATAGCACCTCTGCCGTACACATCACGTATGTTTTTGGTTGCCTCAGTTGCATTGGGCTTTTATCGAATTCAAATAGTAAACAGTGTCGAATATGCACTCTTTTCTCTGACATTTTAAAAATTCACAAGGGCTCTGTATAGCTCAACCGCTAACGGTAAACTGAAAAAATGTTAGAAGAAACCCTCCTTTATATGATCCAAACACACCATTAAACACATCTGTAACACAGTTGGTGAAAAAAATATACAACAGTCTACGTAAAAATACGACGTTACTTATGCATCAACCTAATATTTTCTTTTAAGCAATACACCTATATTCAAGGATGGTTACTCACCCCTGGTCTAAAAGGACCGTCTTAAATGTGACACGACTTTCCGGATAACCTAAAATTTAAACTAATTATGATTTAAAAGAAAACTCGTTATGCAACATTGATAGCATCGTCTGTAGTGAAACAATATTCTAAGATAATTAATTCTATAGTAAGCATCGATCGTTAAAGTTCGTTCTTTGTTATGAATCTGTGTGGGATGTTACGCAGCGTTTCCATCATCAAACTTACAATCCGTAGCACTTTCCTGTCGTCGGCCGCCTTTGTGAAAAGCTTGTAAAAACAAAGGGCGCTTCCTACGTTGCAAATTTAGCGTGGCGCGCGCGCAAACGCCGGATAAATGGATGCCAATTGCGCGTGCGACGACGACGTCGACGTCGACGATGACTTATTCGTCCGGCGTCCGTGGGAACATCAAACGCACACCGACAAACAATCAACGCACGCGCCAACAATAACTTTTTATGTTGGGATGCACCGGCGCATACTAGCACGTTTGCGATCTCCAGTTTGCTCGACATACGATCCAACTCCAGTCTGTATGCAGCTGCGTATTTTTCGGAAACGCCGCAACGGGGCGTCAACGGCTACCATGTAACAGCAACGGCTTAAAGTCTGTCATATAGATCAGCGGTCGCCAAAGTAGCGGTTAGCAGAGAAATGTGGACATTGTTTGACACTTTTCATCCACAGCAAACCAACCCTGAAAAATAATTGGATTGTAAGGATGAACGATGCAAGATACATGAAATCATCTTAACACTCAAGGACCCGGTCCCGCGTTAGTGTGGAAATTTTCGTAAGTGGTAAACACCCGGTCCCGCACTAACGCGGGTTCATACGAAACGTGTTATCTAATGCGCTACAAAAGGCTTTCTTTTAAAGTTTTACGACTCGACACAGTTTCATTCATTGCTCTACATGCCCTTTGTTAAATATATGACATATGTATTTATTTATGGTTAAAAACTGTCCTTGAAATAATAGATTATTTGGATCGAAAACTTTCCAGTACTTACACATCGACTCTAACGAATTTAGATATTTGTTTATCCATTCGACAAAATATTTTTTTTGGGAATATTTATGTGGTACAATCCGTCACATCCTTTATTACAAAGCTAAATTTACCTACATACTACATAAAGATATCTATTTGTTTTTTATCGTCTAAAATACAATAAATCATCATTTTCACAGCTCAAAAGTTTTATTTCTTATCTAAATATTCTAATAATCTAATATAAGTATACTATGCGTTGAATACTTCATATTTGACCTAATTATCTCCAACAGGAAAAAAGTTATTAAGCATTTTTTACATCGCCAATTAAAATCGAAAATCTTATATTAATTTTATAAAATTAACTAATAAAATGCCGTGTTGATCTTCCCTGCCCGCAAGTTATGGGAAGATTACGTCAGCCAAAATACGAAAGGATCGTGCGAGTCAAGCATTTGCGCTGGTAAACAAGTAAAAATGTAAAAAAAAAATAAAATTAAAATGTTTGATGCACTGATCTCCTTCAAATCAAAAACTAAAATTACCCCCCTATAACGTCCCCCACTATAACGTGGAACCTATCGTGGCGTTATATGGGGGTTTACTGTATATAAAAGTATAAATGTAAAATAAAAACAACAAAAAAATAGTGAAATATATAAAATAACGTATAAATATACAGAGATAAAATAAAAAATACTATATGTTAAAAAACCGTCATTAGTCGGTCCATTATTTGAAATTATATTTTTTTTAATTTTTAAATGTTTCTAACCCGGAATCTATGCTTTTCCTCCAATTGCGTTTTTTTATCGGTCTTAACTACTTAAACCTTGGATTCATTGAAGAGCCAGGCAGTGAGCTGAATCCACGACCTCTGTGTTGTATGTTCTGAAAGCTTATCTAACGATGCATTGAAACCTTCAAAACTCGAAAGACACTTATATTCAAAACACCCGGATTTAGCAAAAAACCCCTAGAATATTATAAAAGCAAGATCGTGGAAGATAAATCATTACTTCCTATCTGATGACAAATCAGATCACGAAATGCGAACAGCCGTGCAGGATTAAAGAAGAATTAATTAAGCCTTGCATGTTAAAAGCCTGTGAACAAATTTTGGGAAAGCAGGCTGTTGATGAATTAATAGTAATTGCCGTGTCTTATAATACTATCAAGCACAGAATCGATATTATTTTAAAACTTTTACTGAATATTTCGTCGATTTGTTTTATTATATTATTA
This sequence comes from Philopotamus ludificatus, assembly GCA_022495035.1. Lineage (NCBI taxonomy): Eukaryota > Metazoa > Arthropoda > Insecta > Trichoptera > Philopotamidae > Philopotamus > Philopotamus ludificatus. The sequence goes on along the minus strand of JAGXCT010032440.1, from coordinate 35,220 downwards.
TTATTTAAGTGGTCTGTTAACCCGAGCGGGTCTTTGCCACCTGGAGGCACCCCCGTCGCAACCATGATGTCATGACTGTGACGGACGTTCTCCAGGTTATCTTGGCTTTGGAATATGCAGGTCAGATCGTCAGCCATAAGACCGGGAGCCGAGCTGCCACGCGTGGATTGTAACAATAATAATCAGACGAGGTTAGGGCCAATTCGTATTTAATTTACGGTCTGATCGGGTGCTACGGGCAGCTTCAGTAGCACACACGTCACCGAATTGGCCTGGATAGCGGCCGCAACTTCTCATAGCTCCGTAGAATCTACGAAACCATGATTGTGCCCAACCGCTATCGCCGCCAAGTCTGATACCAGCACGCGACAACACTCGACTCTCTATATATTTTTTTTAATTTTCAGAACCCTTATCAGGGTGTACTCTTTGGGAATGGGTCATCATGGATTTCGAAAATATTATTCACGTTGCGTGGACCAAATTTATCTTTGTGGCCATCGACCACCTGAAACAGCAACCAACAAGCAGCACATGTGCGATAAGTAGTTTCCAGATGAAGGCGCGCTGTCGCCTTTAATTAGAGCGGGCGGGGTGCGCTCGCGGTATCCTCCCGGCGCATCTCGCGAGCTCCCCGCATAATTAGGCCGGCAGCGCGAGGAGGTCCCGGCCCGCAGATAAGCCGTCGGATATTCGGTTTATCTCGGCGGCCAATTAACGACCGCTGCGGTCGCCGTCATAATTGCCTGCAGCTGGCTGCTATCGGCATCCATCTGATCCTGCGGCGCACGTCCTGCACGCTCGGCCGAGCCGTATGTTGCATTCGCATATCACGCACTCTCGTTAAATCTGACTTCTCGGTCGCTTCCAAAAAAACACGACTAATTGTTTAATCGTATTAAAAAACGATACCAATACGGAAAATTAAAAATAATATATTCTAAGCTATATTAAAATTGATGCTTCACCTTTGCTACAATTATTATTTGCCGAAATAAATCTAAAACACAGCTTACCGGAACTCTCTGAGTGACGGTGAAGTGTTACTGTTTTTGTTGAAATTTGTTGAGAGATTTCCTTTATGAAGTGCTCTTACACGATCGATAGAGAAGGGATGGGGGGTTGGAGAAATGGCGGTTATATTTTTTGGTATAAAACGAAACTATGTATCTATTTTTTTAAGTCGTGAAGCGATTACATATTATTATATTTTGATATTAATCCACTTTCCCTCATTTCTGAGGATCGTGACCATGTGCATGATTTCCCCTTATGGAGGACCATAGACATGGTTTTCATGGGAATATATAGTGCATTGGTTTCCCGTTGCCTTCTGCACCGCAGTATTTTTTTATACTGAGAAGCGCTGCTGATATTTTTGACAGATCGTCAGCCTCGACCCCACCCCTCTGTTGGCCAGCGTCCCTTATTACTCTCAGGAAGATCACACATCTGAATACTATCTGCGCTTATTAACAGTGCTTAACAATGTAATTTGATTTTAATTTCCTCAAGCTATGACCCGGTCTTATGTATCTATATATTCTTGTAAAATAAAGTAACATACACACTTTCAGATAACTATTATTCTACTATAGACCAGCGAAACGAATTAGATTGAGTCATAAATAACTTCCGAGAGTTTCTATTGTTTGGATTACTTGCGGGGAGTCACCCGACAAGGGGATTTTTGGTTTCACTAGATAGATAAGTGGTCTGTCATTCGACAACTATTTAGCGTAGTGGACGTTACAGTGGTGTATTCCGAATCCTTAAAATGGAGAATCAAAAAGTGCATATTCGTCATGATGCTTTAGGAATTCAAACAATGCACTAGTGCTAGAGCGATGGCCGAAAAGATATGCAGTGTATTCGGTGAAATTCTGAAAACCGATCGGGCGGTTAGAAATTGGTTTGTGAAATTTCGTTCTGGAGATGAGTCTTTGAAAGATGAACCAAGGACGATATTGACCGAATGTCTATTGTCACAGGTCTGAGGCATAAAATCGAGCTTTTTTAGACAGGCGATGAAAAATGGATCACCTGATGAAAATATTGTCTGCAAAAGATAATAGTTGGATAAGGATCAACGACCCCTACCGGACCCTAAAGCCTATATTGATGGTAAGAAAACTTTATTGTGTGTATGGTAAACACAAATTCTGGAACTCAACTGGTCTGTTTTGCCACATCCACCCAATCCCTACCACCTTTTCTGTTCCTTACAGATTTTTTTTAATGGAAAAACTTTCATTATTGACGAGCAAATCAATCAGGCCATCGATACTTTCTTTAAGTCCAAACCCACCAAATTTTGTGAGAATGGAATCGATAAGTTGCCAATAAGATGGGAGAAGCTTATATTTAACAGTGCTGAATACATAATAGATTAATACTTTACCAGACTCTCCGACGCCAAAGGAACCTGAATCTTACAGGTGACGTGAGGGCTTCCCTTTCGTTTCCTTTTCGCGGGGATCCAGGCCGTCCTAGTATGTGGTTTTTTGTAAAGAGTTTCCCTCTCTTGGCTATTGCTGGCATTGGATGTGTATCCTCTACCCTGTTGGTATTGAATTTTACCCTTAACGGATCACATGTGCCAAATGCGGTTCGCTTGTATAATAATATATATTTTTTATCACTCTAGTAGATAATTGTTTTATGTAAACAACATATTTTGCTTGTCATATAAATATTTAATAATATAACATATATGTACATATAACGTTTTCTTATATATCACATATCAAAGTTCATAAATTCCAATTAAAGTGAGGTGGCAAGTTTAGTAATATGTCCACGTCAATCGCAGTCTAATATAGGTAGTCTGCGGCTTCTTTTGCAATGATAATGTCGATTTTTGTATTATGTCCGTGTTGCGAGCGTTTGTGGCCATCTTCAAAGCAAACAGGTGTCACCTGTTGCAGTGGTCTCATTAGAGAACATCTGGCTACGCCCCACGTTCCATCATAGACCACTTTTTGCCATTTAGGGAGGTCAGCACACCACGCTTCATGGCAAATATGTCAATTTACAGTCGGACTCTGCAGCGGACCGAGGCCTTCGCCAGTAATGATGCCTCGCTCGCGTTTCCTGAAAATGTGGAAATGATCATTGAATAATGTGGCCCAATCTGGAAAACAGGAGTTGAAAACTAGAATTATATACGTATCATCATCACCCAAGTAAACTGGTTTCAATACATTTTTTTCATGTATTGATATTATGATCAAATATGACTATATTTGTACATTTTATTTATATTTTTAATTATTTTTTTTTATCTCCATCATAGTTTAAAGAGATGGAATGAGCCATTCATTCCATAATATCAGTAAATAAATAGTATCTTTAAAATGTTGTCCGTCGCTGATCACATTGATCTCGTTATAGCGGATTAAATAAAATATATATGTTTTTGTCTCGTCCGTCGGACGACATTTTTAACCTGTTAGCATTTTTCACATGATTTGTTGAGCGATCAATGTCTAAAAGCAACACGGAACAACATAAATTAGCAAAGTTTAAATATACACTGTGGCAACATATGTCTCTGCACATGATACACGTGTTCCGAGCGGATATCTCGCGGTCCGTCATCCGCGGGATGGCATGTGACAAGTGGTATCATAATCTAAAGATTTGACAGCGAAAAAGATTCGGTCAAGTGAAGCAGACATTGCGGATGGATGAAATGATGATACATATAGCTTGTTGTTAAACTCGGCGCAAAAGTATTAATCAGTGTGTCCATTATTACAATCACGGCAGACGTCTTTTGGTCGTCGAGGTGTGTGGAGAATCAACGTCCCCGTTTCGTTTCTCGCTGCCAGGCGATATTGTCGACCGTCTCGACATTTTAAATACCCGTAATCGATTTTGGCAATTACGTTTGGCGGGATTAGTCCGTTCCCAGCCGGCTATAAATCTTCATTACATCTCTGGCCGCTCTCATAACAAGCCGTGTTGTTTGTTCTGTTGGTCGGCGTTGCAGAAGAGACGGGACGGGGACGCGGCAGCCGGACGAGTCCGTTAGTTAAGACGTTGGCTCGACGCCAAAAAACACAAGTCTATAAATTAGCTTTGACCATCTGAGCTCGGCTGCGACGGCGTGTTTAATGACGCCCCTCCAGCTGGTGCTGCTTCGCCGATTTACGATACAATTTACGCTGCTACGTCTGATTGCCACCTACAGTGATGGACGCATAGAGGGACGCACGCATCGTGAAATCGCCAAATCTACAATCTTTATGCTTATCAGTTTTCTTCCAATTCTGATTCTTATATCTAGAATGAAATACAATTATTTACTACTATTATATTTCTTCATTCTACACAAAGCATCAATTTTTGCTTCCGTCCTCTATCTAAATATATATCCTGTATATGTGTTTTAAATATATATTTTTGTCTGTTAATTTTAACCTCAATAAATATATTGCTTGCGTCGCGGTTAATCATAAATAATTGTATGAGCTCAGTTAGTATTAGGATATGTAACAATTTGGGCGAATTCTATCATATATGATACTGCCTAGAGGGGGAATTTAAGCACAATAACCCACCTCCCCTGAAAACTGTATATCACTCATCCGTTTATATATTCAATATTTGTTTATATAAATATATGATACTAACTCATTGATATTTATTAGTTATTCTTGACAAAATGTTTTCGCATTCCATGTGACATGTCTTTATCTCATTAATATTATATCCTATAAATAATTTATTGTATTAAATATATTGGTAAAACAATTAATAATTATAGAATAATTTTATTTTATTATTATTGCTAAAAGATTAATACAACATATCAACAAAATGGCGATACTTTACATTGAAAATATTAACATGATTATCCAAGTGGTTGAGCAGAGTAATAGCTCTGTTACCGGAGAGTTTCCGAGAGCACCTGTCCTCACATTTGGCGGAAGAAAAGCACACGCGAACGAGCTCGATGGTAGTGAGGTGGCGCCCATAAGGGCAACTCGCACAGTAATGTACAGCGTCAACCAACAGCTTGAAGAAGTGCTTTGCCAAGTATATTGACCTTCTTTTCTCGAGAATTACATACCCCAGGCAACCCTGAATCCATGCACTGTGGTATAATTTTATTATTTACGTGGCCTTATAACCCTGAAGCGGGTCTTTGCCACCTGGAGGACACCTCCGTAAATCCATGATGTCATGACTGCGACGGACCTTCCTCTCCAGGTTATCTTGGCTCTTCGATTACGGGTCAGGTCGCCAGCCAAAGCCCGGTAACCGAGCTGTCGCGTGTGGATCGTAACAATAATAATCAGACGAGATTAGGGCCAATTCGTATTTAATTCACGGTCTGATCGGGTGCTACGGACACCTCCAGCAGCACACACATGAATTGGCCTGGATAGCGGCCTGGCTCCTCACAGCTCCGTATAGTCCACGAAACTATGATTGTGTCCAACCCCCATCGCCTGATTCCGACACGCGACAACACTCGAGACTATAAGCTCGGGTAAAATCAAAATTCCCTCATGTAGAGATATCTCAAGAATTTCTTCTGGATTTTCTCTAGCCTGAAAATATTCGAAGCGTCATATGGCACCCACACGATAGATCAAGATTCAAGCAAGCTCTAAACCAATGTATCGTAAAGCAACCTTATTACTAAAGTGCTATATATGTAATGAGAATTTCTCAAGCCAAAGCTCAACATTCTTGTAGCTCTATTACATACCTTGTATACATGTGAATTAAATCTAAATTTAGAGTCGAACAGAATTCCAAGATCTTTGATTGATGACTGTCTGGGAAGAGTTACGTTCCCAAGCCTATATTCAAAGATTAGAAATTCTGTAGATCTCGAAAAAATCATTTCCTGACATTTACCAACACTAAGCCGAAGACGATTAGTAAATGCCCATTCGACCAAAGAATTAATATTCAGCTGCAGTCTACCGAAGAAACTGAATTAAAAAGCTAAAAAAGATTCGCCCAATATTCGCAGTCAGTATTCAACATTCCAGGATCTCATACTGACTTCGATATTAGCTTAAGGTCATCCAATTCTTCTGGCTGGACCCGATATGATACCTTCGTTCGTTTTAAAAGCATGCCATTTTGGGATATCAGAGCCTCTTCGACATATCTTTAACCTTTCGTTAAAATTGTTGAAATTCCCTGATTTGTGGAAATTTTCTTAAGTCACTCCTATTTTTAAAAAGTGTGACAAATTCAATATTGGTAATTATAGGCCAGAAGCGGTTCTATTATTATAATAAATAATTTATTGATGTAGAATATTATAAAATACTAGTAGATTTGTATTTAAAATTAAATGCTTCATAATTTGGTCGTTTTTTTAACGAATCAATATGACGCGTGACATGAACGCGCACTCGGTGTTGTCTCGATTGAGTTCTCGTGGCACGTGTCACTAGTCGTGAGCCCGGAGTAGAGCTGTCAAAGGTCAAAACATGCAATCGTCTTCTCGTCATTGACAAAGCGTCAACCTCCCGTTGCCGCCGCAACGCTCCACGATGAACAGCTTACTCCCAATCGGATGCTCGCGAACCGTTCCCAATATTCGCGACGGACGTATAAATACCCTGGACACGTGTAAAAGTGTCGCACCTGGGCCCGTTGCACAATCGCGTGTCTCGTCGGATATTTATGCGCTAATTCTACAAGACGTGCGACACGGCGTTAATGAAGACGCCGTGGCCACAGGCTGCCGCGTTGACAAGTCCCAATTACCGGACGAGACGGGACGCGTGGGACGTCTCTGGATACTTGCGCCGAGTGCGAATTGTGTCTTCCCAGTGTATTCGCGCGCGCCACTTTCGGCGGCTAAAATTAGCCGGTTAAATCCGTCCGGTAAATTGTCCAGCCGGCTTCCAATGTCCGATCGTTAGCTTGTTGTCTGTCGTGTTTTGGACCAGATGACACGCTCGGCGCGTTTGGAACGTGACGCGAATGCTGTCTGATGTGGAAAACGCATTCAAATATTGATATGAGAATCGCTTTGTATACCTGGCCATAGCGCTATGATGATGACGTCACAGTGGCATTCTTGCCGTGGAGAAATTTCAATATCAGTCTTTATTAATCCTCTATTAAATATCAAAACTTCAAGATTAGAACAGGCAATTTCCTTTGATGTGTACATTGCGGGGCTGTGGGATCGTTAAAAAAAAACACGACTCCGACTCAGACTTCGATTCCGATATTTACCAACCACACGACTCCGACTCCGACTCATATAGACCTTTGCATATAGCCAACTTTTTCATGTTATAGGCATAAAAATAAAACTTTATTAATTATTTATTCTTAAAAACAACATTGCTTCTATTAAATCTGTATTCGTAGAAGCTTTCAAATTAGAATTTAGGATTTTAAGAGCGGAAAATAACCGCTCTACGGATACTTGGGTTGGAGGCAATGCTGTGATGGTCAATGCCGAATCTTTTACGATTTCTAGATACCACTGTATTACCATTATAAGCTCGGTCAATTTTTTACACCATTTTCAATGCATCGTAAAATTATTTTTTACATTTTGAAATAATGTCTCCTTCGTCTATACTATATTGGGACTCAAAGGAGGATGTTTTATTTCTTCTTGTTCATTGAGATATTTTTCAAAATCGTCTTCAGATTCAGCGGTGTCGGATGAAGATGATAATAATTCGAATAATGCTTGATCAAAGCTGCCTGATCTCATCTCGTTTTCCACTCGAAGGCCTTTCATGGGAAGTTCAAACTTATTTATTTGTTCTTCCGTCAATATGGATCGAACCATGGGGTCAAGATAGATTCCAGTCAATAGAATATCATTGTCCAGTAAATGTTTTTCTCTGCATAGCATGTCATTTTTTATTCCATCAGCAATAGAGTTACTCTGAATTTTAGACAATCGAAAAATAATGTTTTTCCACTTCTTGAAAAATTCACAAGGAGGCAAGTCTTCTGCTTGCAACACATTTGTAGCGATATAAGGATAACGAAGAAAGACTTCGAGTTCCTATACTTCTATCCATTGCATTTCAGTCATAGTCACGTTCGGGTTAGCCATGTACGTCCTCGAGGTAAAATTTAAGTTCAATAAGTCGCTGAATCATTAAGTATCTACTACCCCATGTAGTAGCTTGATCCAAAATTGAAACCTTTCCAGCTCTTCGCTTTGTTATGGCATTATTTTTAGTTTTCTGTCGGCTATTGTGACGGCACCTACACGTTTAATATTCATACGCTATACACATTCATCACTGCGGTGCAGAAGGCATAAAAAATCACTGCGGTGCAGAAGGCAACGGAAAACCACTGCACTATATATTCCCCATGAAAACCATGTCCATGGTCCTCCATAAGGGGAATCATGCACATGGTCACGATCCTCAGAAATGAGGGAAAGTGGATTATATCTTATATAAAAATATAATAATATGTAATCGCTTCACGACTCAAAAAAAATACACATTCATTATTACGCAATAAAATTTCAAAAATTTCGTAATTAAAAAAAATTGTCGGAGTCGCTCATTTTTCACGACTCCGACTTCGACTCCGACTCCGTCTCCGACTCCGTCTCCGACTCCGTCTTCGACTCTGACTCCGACTCCGTCTTCGACTCCGACTCCGACTCCACAGTTAATAACAAACCCGATGTAACTAACAGCTGGTTTTAAAAAATGTCCTATTTTGAAAAGTCGACATTTCAATAAGCATTTCAAACATATTACTTTTTGATTATAATTTTTATTTGTAAATTTCTTATAAAGCGAACACTTTTTTTGGGAATCGCGTTATACGAGAGTCTAATAATGACATTAGATTTCTTGTCCATGTACAAATTTATATCAGATAGCACATGCATGTTTCCATAATTGTTATTTATAAAAATAATCGCTTAATCCGAAAACAGGTTTATAATGTATACACTTGATAAGATCTTTATCTTCCAATGTCCGCAGTACGCAATTTGGCATGCAGTTCACTATCAGCTTTACGACGTGCGACGGTTAACCCTCATATTGAGAGTTTCAAACAATCAAAGGGAGAGATAAAAAACGAATAATTTCAAAGAACAAAGAGGAAGAAGCCCTGTACATATCTAATTTGCTAAGCGGCAATCTCCCTCGGATCTGTTCGCTTGACTCTACAGCCAAGTGCACCGCTAACCCAATCTAATTGATAAAAGTTAGCGCTGATGCAGCTCGGTAGGAGGTACGTGAAGTAGCAGGTAACCTCGCCTAGGTACCCTCACCTGCGTAATTAATTATCACTACGTCTGGGTAACCACATGCATATTCATTCGCGTATTTACTAACCCTGCATATCCAATTACACCAGTTCGGCTGCGAGCTGTGGGAAAGAGCGGGACCGTCTCTGCTGATGCGGCTCAATTGCTATCATTAACTAAAATTATTACACTTATAAATTAATTAAATCCATCGTCGGGTTGTGCGCGGTTATGTTAATAAAGTGTCTTCTAGAGCAGTGTTCTTAAACCGGTGGTTCACGGATAGACCTGCATAAATTTTCAGACGCGCCTCGGCTTTCATTTTTCATAGCTATCAGCTGGCCGGCATCTGTTTAAAAAGTTTAAATAAAACGCTATTCTAGAATTCTATTCTATTCGAAGCACAACGGCACCAAGCTATACCTTTGAATAATTTATCATTTCAAAATACATACATATCTAAACTATTTTATTTTTAATAAGTAATCTATCAATAGAAGTCAGAAGTTTAAAGTTCACTGCAAAAGGACTTGGACTGCGTAATTTGCAGTTTTTAAGTTAAAGTTACGTTACTTATTTTCGCCGCACTTGTTTTATTAACACTCAAGGACCCGGTCCCGCGTTAGTGCGGAAATTTTCGTAAACGGTAAACACCCGCTCCCGCACTAACGCGGGTTCACATGAAATATGTTATCTAATACGCTACAAAAGGCTTTCTTTTAAAGTTTTACGACACAGTTTCATTCATTGCTCTGCCTTCCTTTGGAAAATATATGACATATGTATTTATTTATGGCTAAAGACTGTCATCGAAATAATAGATTATTTGGATCGAAAACTTTCCAGTATCGACTCTAACACATCGACTCTAACGAATTTAGATATTGGTTTATCCATTCAACAAAATAACTTTTTTGGAATATTTATGTGGTACAACCCGTCACATCCTTTATTACAAAGCTAAAATTACCTACATACTACATAAAGATATCTATTTGTTTTTTATCGTCTAAAATACAATAAATCATCATTTTTACAGCTCAAAAATGTTATTTCTTATCTCATTATTCTAATAATCTAATATAAGTATACTATACGTCGAATACTTCTTTTTTGACCAAATTATCTCCAATAGGAAAAAAATTATTAAGCATTTTTTATAGAGCCGTGCAAAATCGTAAGATAGATAAAAAGATGCGGGTTTAGGTGTAAGTTTCGCCTGAAAACAGCGGGTGCTTGAGTGTTAATAAAGAGGGGGGTACAGTAGCCGAGATTATAGTTCTTCACACAGGCGCCTTGTATTTTAAAAACATTACTAAACTTTACTTTTTCTCTACAAATTTTATACTTAACGTCCTAATATTTATAATGATTTTTGTTATTATTAATCTTTGTGTTTCTTTTTTTTAGGTAAGTGAAATCCAGTTTTCTCAACATACTTTACCATAGAATGTAAGTCATATTTTTTTTATTGAATTTGCATTATGTTCATCGTAATAATAATATTTATCATGAAGTGCGCTTTAATAAATAACATATTTTATTAAAAGCGTGTATATATGTCTCCTTAAAATAGTTCTATGTCTCAATGAAATTCAATTTCGATTTTTAAAATAAGTTATTATTGATGTCCTGGGCGGAGGTAAATTTTTCAACCATGGATGCTGGTCACGCTCTGAAGTTATAACCTATGCATTATTCACTGGCTGGTAAACTACCGCCCCAGGATACTCTCCGCCATCCTCCAACATTCGAATGCACCTCGATGCACTTACATTCAGCAGAATTATTGAAACACAGATATTAAGCTGGCGGATGAGCCTTTTAAGAATTCAGATATCCTAAGAAGCATTTCGACCAAATGGAGAGTATCTTGTGCACATTCTCTACTTCAGTCCTGGGCAAACTACGGCACGCGGGCTACATGCGGCCCGCCGCGAGTTTTTCGTATTCCGCGAAACTAATCTTATTTCATTTTTCTGCCTTTTGATTCCTCTTTAAATAAAATGAAACGTAACAGCGCGTAACATTTATCAGAGCAAAAAGAAAAAAATGAATTTAAAACAGTTTCATTCGTCTGAAAATATCTCTTTTTATGTTGGAATTTTATTGTCATGGTAAAAAATAATCGTTATCTAGAAAAAGATTTTTATTTGCGGCCTGCTGTAGTTTCAAAATTTCTAGTGCGTCAGTTAAAAAAAATCCGTGTCCACTTACAGACGTTGGTGATCACGGAGGTCTTTATCCTGTCCATTACTACCCTGAAGAAAGTGGTGGCATCTCCCTCAAACCACTATCATTGATTCTTCAGGACGTGCTTGTTCCTCCAGATCCTCGTCTTCCTTAAATCTTATCCTATCGGGATGTCGCATTATATGACTGAAGTGATTTTTTTTATTTGGATGGTTTGATTAATCGTTTTTTGCCAGTATAAATTTGTAAACAGTACTGAACCCCACCAGTTTCATGTGCGCGTTCACCGAACCCTTATATCATAAGTCGTATCATTTTTCATAATATCGTACAATAAGTCGAGTGTGTGTTTTGACCTTCGCCGAACCCGGGAGACTGACTCACCGAACCCCTGGGGTTCGATCGAACCAGGTTAAGAACCTAGTCTAGGATCTTTGTCATCTCTCCTAGTATATTATTTTATTATATAGGACTCCTCTATATTGACATATCTACAACGACGTTGTACCAAAATTTGAAGTCAAAAAAGAGCCACACTAGTTCCTTGACCCTTTCGAAAGCCATACTGAGTCACATCACGTCACACCATCTATTTTTCCACTAGCGTGTTATTATCAGTATATTCAAATTGCAGAAGTTAAACCACTTCCTAATTTTATCTATTGTTTATTTTTTCGCTAGAGATGGTTCAAATTAAATAAAAATTTATAAGGTAAAATAGAACAAGAGCCATAGAACTGAAAATTTTACGTAATTATAAAACTATTGTTAGTGTTAATTCATATCTTAATCTACAAAGCCTATTATTACAAATTTGAGTACTGTTTCCTAGTTATCTGTTTCACTACAAACATGTTTGTTATTATTATCAATGTGTGAATTGTGCACTTGTTAAAATGTTATGAAAGAAGTATATTATACGGATGTTGTCCTGGTGGTAGAAAAGATAGCACCACCATACCGCGGTCGAGATAAACATACTTTCATATAACTCCTAGTTGTGTATATGGGTATGTAGCTGTTAAAAATAAAAAACTAGTATTTTGACTTTGCGCAAACAATGCATATTATATTATGTATGTATGCGAACAAACTGTTCGTATGAACATTTCCGTACATCCGCTTATCATCTTTGAAGACAGCGTAAAGTGTATATAAATCTACGATAGGATGTAGTACACAGAATAAGTGAAAAGACGTAAAGTGCAAAGATTAACACCCCCATGGCTGTCGGTTAAATAAATCTAAAACGAGGTGAACGAAGTGTGGATAAATCATTTGTTAACCTAGCCGTGCCGATGGGGTCTATTTGGAACCCCAAGTTTGTGATTTTTCTCCAATAACTCTTTTAATATTAATCGTACGTGTCACAAACTTTTTGTAATTGTCCAAAAAAGTCTAAATAATAAATATTATAAATAATCAATGATCTTTATTGTCCTCAATTGCGAAAAAAATGAATACAACAATATGCGTTTCTATTCGCTTCGTACCGGGTGCGAGTGAGAAAAAAATCGGGCATGTGCAAGTGCGGGTAAAATCGCACACATGTCAGAGCGGCGTGCTATCGTCGTGTGCATACGTCGACGTGCATAAGTATTTTTATTCTTAAAATAATACATTTTTTTAAATTTCAAGATATCGATGAAAAATTCATCAATATCTTGACAATATTTTTTTTAACGTTTATTCAAATGAAATTACATGCTTATAAATTGTTAAAGATCGTAACAACCTGGATAAAAACATTTTTAAAAATCGAAGCTAGCTTATTATTTATTAATTTATGACAAATAATTAATTATTTTTTACTAGAAAGCTGTCTAGAGACATTTGTTTTAGCCGACTCTTTAAAATTTGGTAAAAATGTGACACAACGTTATCATTGAATATGTTTATAGCACGCATACCCACCTCCTTATTAGGATGATGCTTCTCAATGTACGATGAAACAGTTTCCCATGGTTTCAGCATTTCTCTTATTGCGTCAGAAGATTGTTTCTCTGCTACTTCCTCTTCCTCCAAACTCTCCTTCATAACTTCTTGCTGTGAAATACGATCTAACACATACAAGTGTGTCATGCGTTTGTGACTTCCCCTTTCTGCGTCACTCGTTATGCGAAATGTCGCTCGTTAAGGGAGCAATTTTTTCACTTTTTTTTTGCTCGTTATGCGAATTACTCGTTATGGGAGGTTCCACTGTATTTGTTTATTTGTCTGACAATCACATTGCAGTATATTCCAAAGCGCTATAAACCCATTTAACATTCGGTAAAGATATTTTAAGATGCGAGAGTGATGCTTTGTTAGGCTCACACTCACTCCTTGCACAATGTCCTCAATGTGGTTTAAACCATTTATTATATAGTACATATATTAGCTTAGTCGCGGTTTACAGCGTAACCCTAATAGATTATTGTTACCTACAAGCAATTACACTAGTAGTTCTTATTTAAAAAAAATATAAATTGTATTTGTAGTAAAAATTACGGAATTTGACTATCTAGTTGCGAAGTATTCCTGGAATATCCTACCGGTCACTGTTGTATTATTATAGTCAACCCATTAAATTAGAATTCCACGACAGATCATATTCCCGAGTCCACTTATACATATGTATTTTTAGTTATTAATTAAGCATAGTTAGTGTTAATTAAATTAAAGATTTGAAGTATATATTTATTTGACGATAAATAAATGGCATGACTGAAAAAAATGTAAAGCACCATTCACCCATATAAAGGTTCTATAAAGATTCTAAAGATGCGGAAGCTATGAGTCTCTTACACTTACATTGCCCCCTAGTCAGTGTCATAAAGAATTTAGAAACTTCCTCGGAAGATTAACCTATCCGATCGTGTGTTACTTACACTGACACTGGTTGATGATAATGATAATTAATATATTAATAAATTAATAAACAAAATTCCCTAACTTTGGCACAAATATAAATATAACATCAGAAAATTGGGTCATCATTTGGTATTACTCGTGCAGTCAGGTCATTACTCAATCCGAGACATCTTGGCTGCCTCCAGACGCAATAAGTCAGCAGGAGAGGGGTGGCATTACGAAAATTTATTGTGGCCATAGTATATCGGGAGGCACTAAATTATATCCCGGATTTGGATAACCATATTATCGGTTCGTAGAGCTTGGAGTTCGCAAAATTATTTTGGCATCGTCTTAGCAATCTGAATTCAATTGCATTCCTATCGCCAAAGTATGTGCAGAATTCGCGTCTAGATAGTATCATTCATTGCATACCGCTGGCTTCGCTATGGATGGCCACCACTCTAGAACGGGTAAATATTGATTCAGTTATAATGCAACTGTTCGGTCGGAATTGTGCTTCGTTTGGTTATTTTTTTATTTCTACCCTGTGTAAAGGACAAATTGAAAAGTTATTCGGGTTTTTGATTTTTTTTTATACACCACAAATTGAATCTTTATAAATGCGGTTAAATAAAATAAAATAAGTCATTTGAAGAAAAATCCGAAACATATTTTGGGGGTGAGATTTTTCTTTACTGAAATTGAATCACCACATGTTTTATAACTAGTGGTGTTTAATTTTAATATAACAATCATAAATGAGAATTTCACTATGTCCGAACAATTCCTTGATTGTTTTTATTACACAAACTGCTTCAAAGGCGCGTTGAGACTTTTACAATTCTCTTTATTTACGCGAACGGGCAACGTTAAGACGCTTTGAAGCTCGCCCCATCTCGACTCCACTTTGTATTGCACGCTGGAACTCTTGCATTGGTTAGTCGAAGATTTACGACTCATAAAACACACTTATATTTGTTATTACTGTGTTATTTCGCTTCTTGGAATCATTCATTGAACCCTGGTAAACGTTAGTCCTTTGGCTGTCAAAAATTACTGCATAAATTATTAAACACGCAAAGTAGTGATGATTGCTTTTTATCATAGTCTCACCTAAAATTGATTACAAAACCAATTATTGATGTTTTAAGTTGTGTTTAATTGTATTTTTAAATATTCATGCCAATTACGTCGTGATAATTTACAGCTCTTGGCATTGGTCACGCTTTTGCAAACAATTTACAATATATCCTTACAATGTAAGAGCTATTTTAAAACTGAATAGGAGTTTTCGCGAGAACCGGTTTATAATTTTGCCGGGAGGGCGGTGAAAAAAATAAATAAAACCAATTGCTCTCCAGCTTTTTACGATCACTGCTTCGGTTTACAGCCGGCCCTTGGCCCCACCGACTTGATAATAGAAATCTAATTTAAGTTTTATAGGATCTTAACACTGTTAATTCTTTCGCGAGCTTATCGTTGGTATCGTTTGTTAAGTGGTCAAACCGCGCATCCAAATTAATTCACCGAGAGAATAGAAATACTCAATGATTCTCCAAAAATCGCATAACTTAATGGCAATTTGTAGTTACGTATTTAAATGGATCGAATATTTAATTTCAATCGATGTGATTAACAAATGTTATCATATAATATTAATATGTTATGTTTCTCATAGGATATCGATACCATTCTCTTAAATTTTCGCCGTAGTCGTAAAAAAGGGTTGTTTGATCTATCCCCGAAAAACAAATTAATATATTTTTCCAGTCGATATTCACATATGTGTACTTACATTTGTGTGTATATATAGATATCCACTCTCTCTCTCTTTTCCTCACTCTTATTCGACAATTTAGTATATGTTCGTTAAAATATTTAATTAAATGTAGCGCGAGCTTTTATTGTTTACCTGGGTGGGGGAGCGGGGTTGAAAGGGTTTAAATATGAGGGAATATTTAATATATTTTTTTAAATTAATAAAATAGAATGTCCACTTGAACCATTCAAGGGGTTCAAGTTCTAGCGACCTGTGTGGTCGATTGTGTTATGTATGTATCCCGACGCTAATACAAACACAAACTCGTAATGTAATATATTTCACTATACAATGTAACAATATTCAATAATTATTATTGGAGTCTAATATTCCTATTAGTATATGTTTCCTTGCCAATTAGCATTCATTAAAAATATTCAAAATATTTAGTGTATTTCTAAATTTTTGAATGCACTCGTATTTAAATCATAATAGATTTTATTCTAAGCCTGATAGGTGATGTGGGCACTTACATACGCAATAGGACAATACATCAAATCTTCCTAGAATTAACTCGTAGAATAGTACTGTGGTTTTATTATTTTTAAATATCGATTGACGTATAAAATTGATTCCGCTGAGGAATGTCTATATTGTATGTACGCAGTATGGGTTTGTTAAATTATTGGTCATAAACCACGCTCACAATAGATACGTAATTGAATAACAAGACTTTCTCGCTGTTTGCTTGATTACAATGTGCCCATGGGTTCTACGGACCGTAACACGACATGGAATTTATTTGATTTGCTATTAAAATGTGGTCCTTCTTCGCATTCATCATAGTAAAGGATGGAAGTATTGTGTTTAAGTCTCAGGTATCAAGGCTACTTGTGGGAAAACTGGCGGTCTTAAAAATAAATGATCATTATTTTTATTATTAATATGATGATTCAATATTTTAAAATTAAACTGTTATTTTTAAATATTTTTATATCGCATATTATATACAGTCAAACCTATTTTTGTGCGGTTTTATTTTATCTAGAGTTTGATCAAGGTGTTAATCGGCTAAAATTTAAAAATGTAATAAACACAAATTCGACCTTGAAATTCTTTTATTAAAATCATTTCAAAAAAGTTCGCTATTACTAATATCATCATCATCATCATTTGCCAGTCACAAGGCTCGCACTCGCTGAGGGCATGGACCTTACCCAAACTCTCGCATGGTAGTTGAGGCCAAAGGACCCTGAGTTTCACACGTGACGTGAGGGCTCCCCTTTCGTGTTTATACCGCGGGGACCCCAGCCGTCTTGGTATGCGGTTTTTTGTAAAGAGTTTCCCTATCTTGGCCATTGCTGGCATTGACGTACATCTTCTACCATGTTGGTATCGGATTTTACCCTCTCGACTGTGTCAAGGCAAGTAGTAGGGGGTTTGCCTCGGTATTCGTTTGTTCTCTTTTCTAAGGCGTTATCTGCTTTTAACGAGTCACGAGTCATAAGTAGCGAGCGACCACACACACATGCCTATATAGATATACACAGGCATACACATGCACATCTGACAAAACGAGTCTCAAGTAGCCGGTCGCAAGTGATTATTAGCCCTGTCGCTCAATAGCAATCCTTTTATCATGGGAAAGACCTTTTCAGAGAGGGGTCCCCTAGAAAGAAGGAAAAGGAGCGAAAGTATCGAGACTAGACCAATTATTGGTCAACAGATTAGGGTTTTCATTCCCAGGGTATACTGGCTCCGTGGTGAGAAATCCGTTAAGACCAGATTTATTTATGCACACAAGGATATATGTACACCAACATGTACATATTTTTGCACTGTTTTGTTGTGTATTTATCAAAGTTCAATTGGGTCCCTAGTGATCCATCATCCCCTGACCATCAATTTTAATGTTATGGTAGATAGTTGTGTTCCATTTCTGATAAATTCGTGGTGGCTACCCCCTCCCCCCGTTAGGGGTTGGGAGGCGATTTCTAGATATTCTGAATCCCTGTGGTATTTGTAGAAAAGTTATAGAGGGACCAAGATATTGCAATACATGTGTAAAATAATAGGTTGACTTAATACCTATATAACATAATAATGATATACATTTGGACATGCAGGCAAACTTGCGGCAAAAAAAACTTCAGTTTTTTTACTTTTTTCATATACCACATTAAAAAATCGCATAAAAAAATGCACATAAAAAATATCACAAAAGAAGAGCGCACAAAAACAGGAGTGACTGTATTACGAGCTATTTCTTATGTTAGTATGTAATAGAAAAGCAGGTTACCGTTAATTTAAGTTCTATAAATCGATGGTGATTTTAAGAATTTGAATTTTTTTAACCTTCAAAAACACTAGTTTCAAGTTTTTACGAGTTGAAAATAATGATTCTCTTAATAAACGACATAAAAATCTTGCTAAACTCTTTCTCGGCAACATTTTTAAATGTATAAAGGTAGGATATGTAATGAAAGCTTTATTTTATTTATTTGACTACTATGGATGAATGGCAAAACAGAAAATCTAAAGCGCCATTCACCTTTATAGAGATTCTAAAGATGCAAGGGGAATGAGTCTCTCACATTAATATAACCATTAGTGTCAAACCACGACACTGGTTAATTTTAATATTATTTCAGTTGGTTTTAAATTAATATAATTTGTTTTATAATTATTTATTCAAGGATATATAATATTTAAAACAACATAGATTTCGTCGGACACCTATCCGACTACTAACTTGCATTATTGAAATAATATGGTTGTGTAAATTATCACAGGTAAAATCAATTCATATTATATTAAATTCAATGGCATTGGTGAGAAAACCACGTGACATATTTGACATAATGAAATACATAACTGTAATGAATTTCGAAATTCGTTTGACGTTTGTTTTTCACGATATACAAATTGACCGACAGCCATATTTAAGCCAGTAGGGGGTCGTCAGGGATCGTAAATTATAAAATATTTTATAAAAAACATGCTAATACTTTTTTTTATCGAAATATTGAATACAATCTTATTTAATACGTACGATATATTGTTTAAATAAAATCATTAGTTTTTTTTTTATTATTTTACATTGAATACCCAGGGTTGTGGTTATTTTTTTCAATAATGTGATTAAATGACCATAAAGAAATTCGTGCAGAGCATTCATCGTTTGGTTTACATGACGGTTATCTTAAAATCTGATCTGGCTCAACTTCCATCAGATATATTCCAGATCTAAAGAGATCACTCCTCGCTAAGAGGGAATGCTGTCCAACGTTACTGTCAGTTGTAATATTTTTGTTGTAGCTAACGATGAGGGATCGCTGTGTCGTAATACCGAACAGACATTTGTTTGGATAGCCGCGGACTCTTTCGGCAATTGAAATCTGAGAGATACTGATTGCAAAACAAGCGCTATAACGTATACCACTGCATTCTCTAAATTGTGGATAGATTTACTCGCCTTTCCTTTTATTAAAGTTAAAATTGTATATCAGCGAATCTGTGTATGAAGCGTGGACACGGTTACGCTCACTCCTTATAATTTTTTGATAATGTTCAAACAGCGTTGTCCGTTCGAGTCCAGTACACACCTACCCAGATGTTATCTATTGCCACTAAAATGAGCACAATAAATCACGGTAGTAATACCGAAAGAATTAGCATACCTACTAATTAATATAACACTGCGTATTTATCACCTTCAGATGGCCACTGTCAGATAGGCCGATCTCACACCTTATCATTTCGGTACCAGTTCTTGGGCCAGCCTCGGACCCGATAACATCGGCCACTATTATACATACATTGTGCTTTCGGTGTAAAATAATATGAGATTAAAGCTAATTTTTGAAAATTTTCGACATGAATAGTTTGAAAGGTCAACATAGGAGATGGGGAAACTTTATACATTATATATGGAGAAGATTAGTTTTTGACACTCATTGATAGCACACGTATCCTTCCCTCTTATGTCCATCAAAATAATCTTTGACTAGATTCTCTGACGTTTATAAATGATTTCTTGTATGAAAATTAACATTTATTTTTGTTTG
Source organism: Philopotamus ludificatus (assembly GCA_022495035.1). Classification (NCBI taxonomy): domain Eukaryota; kingdom Metazoa; phylum Arthropoda; class Insecta; order Trichoptera; family Philopotamidae; genus Philopotamus; species Philopotamus ludificatus. Next base: position 15,137 of record JAGXCT010032440.1, on the reverse strand, counting down.
AGTATATAAAATAATCGTTATTTGGATGTACAAAATATATCGGATTTTAATTAATAAACAAGTTTAGTTCAGTGCTAATCATGACCTTATTGATCATTTATTATTTTTCTATATTTTATTATCAAATCTTTATTAATACCTACTTAAGAATATTTAAAATTATTTCTAACCTCATCTTTGGTTTGGGAAACAAACGCAATTTTCTTCATGGCATAGATAGAATGAATATGAATTCATAATAAATAATTTACCGCTTTAACATTTTTGCGTAAACTTGAAAAACGTCACAATTCATGTAAATCCAATTAATATATGATTACTTTAGACTAAAATTTATTATTTATTTAAAAAATAAATAATATTAACTAACTGTTTTTTTTTAACTCAAACCCTAATTTTGTATGAACTTCAAACCTCGCATAACACGGGGTTTTTATTACACGGCGTTTTTGTGGAACCATATGACCGTGTTATATGAGGCCTAGGTGTATATATATAAAACCCTGCATGGAGTTGACTAAAAACCCAAGTAAACTTTGATAAATACTTAATATACTTAAAATAATGCACCCCTGAAAAAATATGTACACGATTGTGTACAAATATCCCTATGTGCATAAATAAAACTGGTCTCTAACGGATTTCTCACCACAGAGCCAGTATACCTTGGGAAGGAAAACCTTAATCTGTTGACCAACAATTGATCTAGTCTCGATACTTTTGCTCCTCTTCCTTTTTTCTAGGAGGAAGAGGAGGAGGTCTTCCCCACGATAAAGGATTGCTATTGCGTGACAGAGCTAATAATCACTTACGACCGGCTACTTGAGACTCGTTTTGGTCAGATGTGCATGTGTGGTCGCTCACTACTTGTCACTCGTGACTCGTTAAAAGTAGATAACGCCTTAGAGAAGAGAATAAACGAATACCAAGACAAACCCCCTCTTACTTGCCTGGACACAGTCGAGAGGGTAAAAATCCGACTCACCAACATGGTAGAGATGGCCGTCAATGCCAGCAATGGCCAAGAGAGGGAAACTCTTTACAAAAAACCGCATACCAAGACGCTCGGGTCCCTGCGGTATGGACACGAAAAGGGAGCCCTCACGTCACGTGTGAGACCACTTTGGCCTCGACTGCCATTCGAGAGCATTTGGTAAGGCACATGCCCATGGAAAATGATGATGATGATTAAATATATTTTACTCAAGTATTATGGTCATTGAAGTAAAATATTTTTTTTTGATTTTGTGTAAATTTTTCACTCGCAACAACAAGTTTTAATTTGCACACAAACTCATTGCCATGTACTGTAGAAGAAGACCTATCTAGCGAGATGACCAAATATTCGTCAGTTGATCTCGTGTCCGCGAATGTGTTAGAAAATAAGCAGTTAATCGCCATACTTAAAATGAGTTTTTCAAAAGTTTCTCTAAGACTGAAAAAATGCAGGCACAATTGTATGATGTATCTGATGAGGAATACTTTGAAAAGGGATCCTATTAATATTGATGAAGTTTATTTATCAAACCTGGTATCACTGTAAACTCAGTCATAACTTTTTACTTACGATCGGGCCAGACAACCAGTCATCTGAGACCAGGTCGAGTAATGGTCTGGACAATTACATGTTCATAAAGATGCCTTCCACGTCGGATTTAGGGCGCTGGCGCATGCGCGCCAACAAGCGCGCAGCTTCCTCGCATCGCGACACTTCCTGAACAAACCTGTTCGACCATCCGTCTGCCCACGTCGCATTGCGCACCGCATTATAATAAATACATTTCATGCGCATTAGCCATTAGACTCGGTTTTGATGTATGGCCGGCCGATGCTATCTGCGACTTCGTTAAAATAGCTTGCGCGGAGTGCCGGTCTGCACAGTGCACGCTAATTGAGTGCAAATTGGGTGGGTTATTGATTTATTAATGGCACGACGACGTTTTATTATTAAAACAGCCTTTGATATAGTGGAAAGAGCTCAATTTCACAGAAATATGTTACTGTGATTTCCATGGCAGTAATAAATGCAAACTATGCATTTAATATATTATACTTATTTTGTGTCTGCTGTCTAAAAAATATATAAGTTGGTTAAAATTGGATTATTTCTTAAAAAAAATAACAATTTCGTGTCTCTGTTCGATTGGACTCAAGTTAGCATGGTCTAAGTAAACCGAACAATTTCACACGATGCAGTGAGAGGTGCGCGCGCCACTGGTGCCCAAGGTCCGGTTTGTCGGCACGACTTTTCCTCGGTGGGCAGTGCATCGATCATCGCTTGTCAATTATTGGTGCGGCCCTGCCCCCAACATGTTCATTTGGTCGACCAGCCACGAGCCCAAATTAACATAATGTAAATGTTCCCAGGTTCCTTCCGCCTAATGCGGTTCTGTGTACTCCCTTAGATCTGCTACCCACTTTTAGTCATAGCAGAAACCAATCAGGCACCTATTTCGATTCAAAGCATAAATTTCAGGTGATGATGATGATTTCGTATGGCTTTTACTTTGCTATTCTTCGCATGCTCGTCGTTGTTGGAGTTTCCTCTCCATTCGAGCACGCCAAGAACAACATTAGTTGGCTACGTAATCCAGGTGCAGGTTGACCCACTAGCTTTCCGGAGGGGCAGGCCTCGGGCCGGCAGGCCAACATTGCACGCCTTAGCGATAGTCTAAAACAGCCACCAGGTGCGGCATTGTTTCCATCCGTACGGAGTTTCCTGTTGCCGCTACGGCCTAGACTTAACTCCTTCTTTAGTGCGGGGCGCATGACGTACATGCGCATACAAATCGTGTCCAGGGTGCGGCCGCATGTCGTACATGCGCGAGATTTTTTAAAACTTTAACTTGTCATTACGTGTAAACTAGACCGAGTTAAGTGATGGTGTTTGTTTTAAAAATCAGCTAATAAACACAGCTAAATATACAACATATCACAAGAAATTTATAGGAACCATGTAATAGGTAAATATGAATAGTAACGATTCAAATCTCCGCAGTAGTTTCGGTGACGTATCTCTGCTCAGGGGTTGTTAAGGGTGTTCCACGTACATTATGTTCCACATACACGTGTACGGATGTAATGGTATAAGAAAATTGCATTTCGCATTTTTGATTTTGATTCGCATTCCCATTTTTTTTTCACTTAATCTCTGTTTGAGCAATTGATATTTGGTTCGATTTATTATTACGAAAATAAAGCGAATCGAGTTTATTTTTTTAGTTGAGATGAAAGAACATATCCTAATCAACATGTTTCCATAAATCTCTTAAATGGTCTAATATAGCGATAAACGATGAATACAAATTTACCAAATTATTTTTTTGGCCCAAAACGGCGCCGCACTCAGATGCAGAATCGTGTTTAGACCCGCCGCATTGAAAGTGCTATGATTTCGGAGCGCGAGTTTGTAGGAAGCGGATATGTGATGGGAAACGGCTCAAGGAACTATCCCGGCATTTGCCTTTGGGTGACTAGGGAGCCGGGTCAACCTAGCCCGAGATTTAAATTGCATGTTGGGTAAATTAGTTGAAATACATTTTTTTGATGTAATAAAATGTATCGAGTTGATTACCTACAATTAAAAAAAGTTCTAATTGTATTATGTACAACACGAAAACTCGGCCAATTATTTGTGCGATGGATTATTGTTGTGTCTAAAGGGTCATATTGTAAACAAACGACGAGCTTAAGGTGCGTTTCCGAGTTTTGCGCACTTGCAGTCCAACGCCGCGCGACTACAGTAGTCGTCGCCTTCAAGTGCGCACTGCCCACTGCGCACTTGAGGCGACAATTACTGCAGTCGCGTGGCGCGGGACTGCAAATGCGCGGAGTTCGGAAACACACGTTTAAGCTTGCAAATTGTATGCGCCTAATGTTTTTTTTAATTCAACGTTAATTCATTAATTACAATGCTATACTGCCCTTCTCTAAACCAATTGAAAGAATGATAATTATTAAAAATTAAATTCTAGGAAATAATAAGAATACTGGATGCTATGCATGCATTATTCATCTTGGTACAAAATAAAATCTGTAATGCTCGTTCAATTTTGGTCCAAAATTAATATCTGAAAAAATAATTATTTAACTCAAAATACATTATTATTCGATAAGTCATTTTTTTTTATTTTAAGAAGAGAATTCATATAAATTCTCTTCTTTTGTATCCTAAAATAAAGAATTTAAATATAATCAATTTATAATTATTTTTATAAATACTATTAAGTATATTTTGTATGTCATAATACAGTGGGGTCTTAAAATAAATATTTATTTGCAGCCATACAAATTTAAACAAAATTAATCTGTGTATACTGGCTTACAAACTTGCAGTGTGCGTACACAATGTTCAAATAAGAGAATCATACTACTTTGGTGGGCTTGCTAGCTGTCAACTCAACTGTACTATTGAAATTACCCTTGACGAACTCCGCTCTGATCACTGAAACCCATTCTTTTAGAAAATATTATTAACACTTTAACATCCGTTTACGCCACGTTGGCGTCCTGTCTCAGCCAACTGACACGTAAGTATCAGGCATAAGTTTTAGACGAAATCGTGCGGTCGGTAAAGTGTTAATTAAAACCCCAACTTCTTCTTACTCACTAGTCTAATTTAAATGTATAATCACAGACCAACTAAATAAAGTTCCTTTTCTTTTGACGTCAACCTTCCAAATTAAAAAAAAAACACCATTTCAGAGCCACTCACACCCACGAATTATTAAACCATTAATTTCCATCAAAAATAGTCTCTGGAGAAAATGGCATCGAAATGGAGATCCTGCTTACAGATTACTCTATAATAAATATCAAAAGAGAGTCCAAGAAGAACCGAAAGTCTGGAACAACTCCATGTGTAACCTCAAAATCTCCAACTCTTCTTCTAAATATGATCCTTTAAACAACAATATTAAATCCCTTTAACACTTGGCCAAATCCCTAAGAACATCTCGGCAAAGTAAGTCTTCTGCCCTTAATTCTAAAAATAACTCTATACCCATTACTCTATAAATTCTAACATATTCTTCCTTTCCAGACATACAAAAACATATGCATAACAAAAAAATAGTAGACTAAATAACTATCACATCATTAAATTCAGAAATTATCACCACACATATCCTACACATTGATCCATACGAATTAAATTCTACAATAAAAACACTTCACAATCAGAAATCTCCGATAACTACCGCCCCATCAGTCTTCTCGCTCCTCTATCGGTATATTAATTTAAAAAATATTAACAATAGACTATCTAAATTAACTGCAGACCCCAAGGTATTTCCTAACGAACAGCATGTCTTTCGATCAGATCACTCTACTTGTCACCAGCTTCTTCGCGTTTCTGAATTTAACAGAAAATGTCTTAATTTTAACCTAGCCTTGCCGATGGGATCTATATAACTAAATAACTTTTAATATAAATCCCAATATTATCGCTCCGTACCGGATACCAGCGAGAAAAAACATCGCGCATGTGCAAGTGCGAGCAAGAAAACACATCGTGCCGTGCAAGTGGTGAAACCATATTCAACGCGCCCGGAGCGTGGTTCAGTCGCGACGGAACATCGTCGAGTTTGCACGTCACCTACGCGTCATATTGATGAGAAAAATATCCCAATTATGATGCAATATATTGAATAACTATTTTTATTCTTAGAATAATCCATTTTTAAAACAAATTTCAAGGTATTGTCAAAGAGTTTATCAATATATTGACTTGAAATGTTTGTGGTCTATTTTTATACAAAATAGACCCCATAGGCCAGATCCGTTCACGGTTAACGTCACTTCAAGAATTTTTATGGATATTTTTATCATTGTTTCATTTGAATTTACTGACAAAAGTGGTGTAACGTCGGAAAAAAGCTGGAAACTCGGTTAGCTTGGAATGTGACATATTCATGATCAATTCGGCAGTGAGCTAATGCGATGAGAGCATAGGTGACATCATATTCGCTTTTATAGAAACATTGACCCGAATATGTTTCCAGAAGCATCTCGGCTCTCAAGGTGTTTACTTGGGTCAAAATTCGCCACGGCTTCATGGAACAGGAGCAGGGCCCCATAGTAAGATTTATCGAATGGGGTGACCTAAGTGGCACGTGTCATGGATCGAGGCAAAAAAGAGCGTTGCTTTCCCGACTTAGCCTTCAGATTCTGGCGCAGTTTTAAACCTTGAAAACTTCTTGAAAAAAAACATAAAAAAAATTAACGGACATGATAAAATATAATTGGATAATTAATGATGTTAAATCTGTTTTTTTCAAATAAAATTGTGGAAGAAATGAACTATTTAAATACATAGGATATCAACAAATCAAATAAAAATGTAGTAACCTTTGATTTTAAATGAAGTAAAATGTATTTTATGCTATTAAAACATTGTAATTTACTTAGGGCAGACGAAAGCTCGCGTAAACCGCACGCATTCACTGTTTCGCCACGACATGAAATATTCAAATTCTAAAATCTGAGATGTCTTCTGGCACGCACCATCTCCCGTCATTGTGCACATTCTCCCACTTTTATGCCCGTTTAATTGACGAGTTAACCCGTTGGCTGCTGGGGGGATCAGGTCGGTTTCGAAACGTCAAAAGATGGAGATAATAAAATCGTCGGCGTGTTTGCGGAAATACGATAACATGAATACTTGATCGCGCCATTCGGCAGCGGGGCGTAATTGCTCGTTCGAGTGTCAACAAAAAAGCCTTAAATTATTTATGACCGACAGCCTCGTGCAAATTAATAAGAACCCACCGGGGCGGGGTACATTGTTTCGGCATAAGCGACTCTATGTACGTAGCGGGGAGACGGTTAAACAGTCATAGTCGGTCCAATTGCGCGATCAGCCTGCGGGGGTTGTCAAATGAAATGGAGCACTTTTATTTGTTTTATCAATGGGACGTAAAGCTGGGGTCCAGGATGAGTAGGGAAAAGGGGTAAATTCCTTTATATGGTGAATATTTTTTTTGGAAAATCGTATAATTTAATAATTAAAAATTTTATTGCACAGTGCTCGTTTTTAATTTTTAACAAACTCATTACAAAAAAAATGTTTTTTAATCTAACTTTTTAATTAGAATAAAACTTTTTTTCAATTTTTAAGCATTGTTTAATTATAAGCTATTAATTAAATAAAACCACGGGTTCCCAATAATATTACAGTATAATCGGGAGTTTACAATGGTAAACTCGTTATTTTGTACCATCCAGTATAGTCATTTATTTTGGAATTCGATCAAATATTTTATTTTTCAAGACATTCAATCAATTCAATCAACCCTTTCGTTGAAGCTGGACATCGATTCCTTGCACGATTGGCCATTACAAATCGTCATCCATTAAGTATTGGAAAATGTCAAACAATGACATTTTCTAAATCAAAGAAGCCCCATCATCTTTAATTACAGACTTGGGAACGTAACTCTTCCTAAGCAATAGTCTGTTAAAGATCTGGGTATTTTGTTTGATTCTAAGTTAAAATTTAGTTTACATGTATCGACCGTAACGGTCAATAAAGTCATGGGCTTTAATGCTTGAGAAAATTCTCATCCACCTGCAATGCTTTTCCTGATCCATCACAGGGAGTGCTATACAAGTCTGTGGTTCGGAGCGCTCGAATCAGGTTCCATTATATGGGCGCCTGACCTCAATTCCTCAGATTGGAGAAAATACAAAATTCTTAGACATCTCACTGGGAGTTGTTCTGGTTTATACTAGGTATGGGGTACCAGGGCTGCCTGGGGTATGTATCCCGAAAGAAGGTCGATTTGCGGCGAAGCGCTTCAAGCTGTTGGTTGGTGTATTACGCAGGCTTGCTTGGCCTGTGTGCGAGTTGCCCCTTATGGGCGCCACCCCTCACTACCATCGAGCTCGTTCAACGTAATGCACTCTTCCGCCAAATGCGAGGACGGAATTGGCTCTCAAGGACTCTCCGGTGTAGAGCTATCATCTACTTAACCACTTGGCCGAATATGTGGATTTGTTGAGATCAAAATATCGCCATTTCGTTGATCTTTTTTTGTATGAGATTTTTGTAATTTCGCTTAAGCAGGACCCAACTTCAACCGGCGGTTTGTTTTTTTGTTTTTTTTAACATATAGTACTTTTATCCTTTATTTAATTTTAATATTTTTTTGCTTTGTTTTGTTTGTTGTTTATATCTTAAATTGTGGTGAACTGACTATTCTATTTATGTTTTTATGCGTGATTGGCGACCTGGGTTATTCTGTAATGCCAATCACGCATTGTCTTTAAAATAAAATAAATAAATAAATAATAAATAAATCAATTTTTAGGATATCTTTGTTACAACAGAAAGAAATCTAATACGGTAATATCGTTTCATTGATCAAATAACCCCTTGATTTATAGATTCAACTTAAGATTTAACATTTTGTTAGATAAATGATATATGGAAAAAAAATCTTAAAACGTTATATTATTATTAACTTTTAAGATTTTATTAAATTTAGCCGTGCCGATAAAACACTGTTTATTAGAGATTTCATCAAATTAATCTGATAGTTGTATGAGGACAATGAGGACGTAATTCAGCTTTTAAAAAATGATGTTGAGTAACTTAAAAATTTATTGAGAAAGAACGTGTTAGAAGATATATTACGTAAAGCGGAAAGTAATGATAATTTTTTTTTCACATACAAAAAGTTTTTTAAACAAATATATATACAATTTTAATCAGTAAAATAATTTCCATTGTTTTCTATTATTTTTCTCCAACGATCAGACAGCTTTTCAATTCCTTTCTTGTAAAACTCTGCAGGTTTTTCGTTAAAGAATGATTCGATGTGATTTTCGATACAGTCAAATGAATTAAAAATTTTATTATCAAGGGAATGCTGTAAAGATCTGAAAGGATGGTTGTCAGAGGGTGCGATATCGGGGGATTATAGGGGATGCTGTAAAACTTCCAAATGAAGCTCCCTGATTTTTTCCTGCGTGATCCGTGGCGCGTGTGGTCTGGCATTGTCGTGCTGCAAAATTCGCCTTTGATTGTTTACCAAAACTGAACGTTTTTTTAACAGCTCCGCTTTCGTTCTGACTAATTGACCACAGTATACCTCTGCGGAAATTATTTCACCAGGTTTTAATAACTCGTAATGGATGACGCCAATCATGTCCCACCAAAAAGAAGGACCTTTTTTTAAGGTCAATGAGGGCTTACGGGTAGGTACGGGTACTTCGTTTTTAAAAAGCCATTGATTTTTTTTTCTTTGGATTGTTGTATAGGACCCACTTACGTCTTTATAAATTTCATAGATGATCTGAGTGGCTTCTTTTGCTTTCTTTTCTTGATCGAACAAAAATAGCACATAATAACACAAATGGGTCTCCTCGATTTCTGGGCTTAACATTTTTTCTATAGGGTAAAAAAAAAACCTTCTGAGTATTAACAAAAGTAGACTTAACAGAGCTACAAAATATGATCAAATCTTAAGTGTTAACTCGACGACAGCCGGCGGCAAACAATTTCAAAATCGTCCCTTTAAAAATTATCATTACTTTCCGCTTTACCTAATATAAAATACCGATGAAAGTAATTTCCGTTTTGAATATTTTTTTTAATTTATCACGGTATAAAAATGCTATTGATTAAATATTATTACAGAAATTGCATTTTTATACACACATTTTATATTATTAATATAACCAAAGTGGGTTTATTTATAATAATAAGTGTATTTTTGGCTATTATTAATGAAGGTAGTAAATTGTTGAATTATTATAAATAATATTGCAGTTGCATAGATAACTTATTGATTGTAAATTTTCATTGCAATTGGATTATTTTGTTATGCTATTTCAATTTATTATAGTAAATTTTATGCAAATCAACACGATTTACATATAAAATTGAATTGCATATTCAATAAAGTATCTATAAAACGCGCATAATATAAATGTTTTACTAAAGAAAATTTGGTATTGAGATTCGAAAGTAGTAGTGTGTAGGATTTAGGTGAGAATTTGGATGTAAATACTACAAGTTTTATTATCAACAATTAACTAGAGATGGTCACAATCGTATATTAATTGTATGTAATGCATAGCATATATATTAAAAGGATTGTTGTACACTGTCCAGTGATCAGTAACACTGGAGTATGTGCACTCTATCCCACGTGTAAAACGGTTCGCGTGCAATTGCGCGTCGCTACAAAACGCTGTGTCTTAAATCAGTTAATGAACCAGTTTAACACTATTTGCCGTGGTCATTAACACGCAAGATGCGGTCAAACCAAGTACGAACATTTTTGCGAAAATGGGCTCTACGCGCAAATATGAGTTAGATTGCATAATATTAATTTAATTGAATTCGAGTGGGAATTTTGTTAAATAATTACAATTGATAATTCCAATACTTTTTATTTCAAAAAATAATTATATAATTTAGAGCCTGGTTATGTCTGATTTAAATTGAGTTTACCACAATTTGACTATACACCAAGAGAGTCAAATTAAAATAAACGTGTTCTCGGGTACATACATCGCGGCGCGGAAAGCTGATACGGGGTGGGTTGTCGGCTCATGGTTAATTAAAAATGCATTAAAGCGCGTGTCGTACATCTTTATTAATAATTTTGATACATAATGTCGGTAGCCCTTAATTAACGTGCAAGATTTGCAACAATCGCCGGTTTATTTGCGAATCCTGTGATCAACTTACAACGAAACCAAATCCACTCTAGCCGATAGACAAAAATTAATGTTTCATTCTAATACATCATTTATATGGTCACTATTTTGGTTAATTATTTATCCTCCTTATTAAAAAACGTATATACGTGTAGATAGACGTAGGATAACGCCTTACAGAAGAGAACAAACGAATACCGAGCCCAAATATACAAACCCCCTCCTACTTGCCTGGACACAGTCGAGAGGGTAAAATCCTATACCAAACATGATGTACGTCCAATGCCAGCAATGGCCAAGAGAGGGAAACTCTTTACAAAAACCGCATACCAAGAGGCTCAGGTCCCCGCGGTATGGACACGAAAGGGGAGCCCTCACGTCACGTGTGAGGTTCCTTTGGCCTCGACTGCCATTCGAGAATTTGGTAAAGCGCATGCCCTTAGCGAGTGAGAGCCTTGTGGCTGGCAAATGATGATGATGATGAGACGTAGGATGGAAAAGTAATCCTCCCGGGTCAACGTGCAACAGTATGTTCCTTTGTCCAACTCCTTCCAAGCGCGAGCCTCGGAAGAAACACCTCTTAGTACTCTGTCACCAACCATGGGCTAGGTCGAGAACTTGGACTGCACGTCTTTCTCGTTATAGAAATGCAAATGCTGGGATAGCAGTTGCAGCCGTTTTCCTTCTCAAGACTACTTCTTACAAACTGAAACATTCCTGTAGGTCCCAAGCCATAGTGGCAACGAGGAAACTCGTTCGTATGGAAGCAATGCCACAACCCACCCGGCAGCTGTTTCTAACTCGTATCGCTAAGATGTGTTGGGTTGTTCTGTTGGCCTAAAAGGAGATCCTTAGCGGCGAGACCTCCCCCCACACTAGCCCACTAAAAATCGATACGCAATATGCTTCTGTAAGCTTGTTTGTTCAGTCGCATTCTACTTATTTAAAATAATACAATCATTTCAATTCAACATACATTCGCGAGAGCAAGGAATCGATTCACCCGTTTGATTTCCTTCCGAGCGCAAGTGTGCTTCTTTGGGTTTTCGTACGTTATCGCACGATTACGGACGCGGAGAGAGAAACTCTTTACAAAAAAACGCATATCAAGACGGTTTGGTTCCCGCGGAATGGACACGAAAGGGGAGCCCTCACGTCACGTGTGAGACTCGTGACTCGATATAAGCAGATAACGCCTTGGAGAAGATAATAAACGAATACCGAGACAAACCCCCTCATACTTGCCTGGACACAGTCGAGAGGTTAAAATCCGATACCAACAAGGTAGAAGATGTAGCCCTCACGTCACGTGTGAGACTCAGGTTCCTTTGGGCTCGACTGCCATTCGGGAGTTTGGTAAGGCCTTCAACAAATGAGAGCCTTTTGCCTGGCAAATGATGATGATACGTAATCAATAGACATACACATATATGTATAATTATAAAAAATGTATTTTTCCTCAATTTCCTTAATCCATCTCATAGATTTTAATAGATTTTGAGGAATAATAACAAAATGCTGAGAATTTCACGATAATAGGACTGTGTATCATAGAAACCTCTACCCTATCTATATTACCGATAATGCGTTTATCAACTCCCATCTATCTCCGCTTATATCAAATTCTAATTTTCACGATTTCCATTGCAAGTAATGCAACATATTGACTATACTATTTACTGCAAATCCGAGCTTAGGAGATTTTTCTTCTAGGTATAGATCGAACATAGATTTTCTCTTTTTCTCTTTGTCTCTCTTCATCACTTATATTGTAAATATTAAAAATCGCATGAAACTTTTATCATAACGTGGTGATTTCATTAAAAAATCATGAATTTCAAAACCGAATCATTTGGAGGCCGCTTTCGCCCTTGTTTTTTTGCTATAATTTATGATTTAATTATTTTCATAATTTTAAAATGTTACTCGATACTAGCCTTGTATTTATTTAATTGTACAAAAGAATTGGTTACACGCAAGTGAAGGGGGCCATGTGGTCTCTGAAAGGGTCAACCCGGTACCAAAGTCCTCACGGCCGCAAGTCGTGCCCGATTGTAAATGCTGTTGCATGTTGTGTCCGACACCGTTGCCGATAATTTCTTGTATGTATTTAACGCTGACCATCGGCAGGCCTACGCTTACAATCTTTCGAAAATGACGATCGTTCCGCTCATAATCAAATATAGCTGAAAGGATGGATATTCAGCAATGCGAATCGTTTCTTGAGTGCTAGCGAAGAATCACCTGGTCCACGATTGAAGTGAAATGTATCCGATCGGATAAACTATTAACAGTGGCCTGTTACAATGCTAATAATTGGTACTGAAGTCTCGCGAGGTGTCCTCCAGCTAGATTGCATTCCCGTGTACCCGACTCTTACACGCGAGCGCTATCGCCTTCGATTCAAACCACACCTTCGCACCTTACATGGTACATCACGTACCATCCACTTTGTTTTTACTGGATGTATCATTATTCTATTGTATATCTATTTTTACATTTTTCCTATATATTTAATAATATACATGTGTATGCAAATGCATTACTCATCTCTGCAATAAATACTTACGATACAATTTACAATATATTAAAACGATTTCAAATAAACTCAAAATGAGTCTTATTTTTATTAAAGTATTTGCTCCTTAAATATTATTTCGGGTTTTACAAAATGTTAAACATGACATTGTGTATATAATTGTATAAAAATATTAAGCATAGATGTACTGATGGCGTAATGGATCTATAGTATTTATTATTAATATACGTACGTTGGGTGCAATAGTAAATTTTAGTAGTTATCGACGAACATGTCCAGAATTAAATATCCAAGATGTAAATCTGGTGTATGCTGGAGGTGGTATTTGCTCATTTAAATTAATTCAACAGGAACGAACAATACACAGGCCAATTATTTATATAGCCCCATTAGGATATTTTCTTTCTCCGCATGGTGAACAGGCTAAGGACAGGGCATGGGAACCATTGAATTTGTTTAGAGCTAATTTAAATATGTGGTTGCCTACGACGATTCCACTTTATTCATGTGTCACCTGTACTGGTTAAATTTGTCCAATATTTAACATTGTTTTGTTTTATCAATCCTCATTATGATAATATAAAACTAAATATTTATTCTAACATAGTATTAAATAATTCATAATCTTGCTTCCATTATATCTAATAAAAATATAACTGCCATGATAGAAAACGTAATAATTATCATAGCAAAAAGTGTGAGTGGGTATTTGTTAATAATTATCACCTAGTGACATCACAAATGTATGTACATAGTTTTTTATAGTTGTCCATTCATAATTCACGCTTTCATTGGGTACCGGAAAGGATGTCATGGATTGTGGTTTAATAGTGTTTTAAATAATGATAAATCCGAAAATTAACTAGCGTGGAGAGTGGAAGACATGTGTTCATAAAATATAGAGAATTATAACTGTAAGAGCTAATGGATTTGATTATACTACATAGATATATAACATTATTAACATTAAACTGTTAAACCATGTGCAGGTCTTGGCAGGGCAAGTCCCTAACCAACCTCCCCTTGGCGCAGCAATATCTTTTCTCGAAATGCATCTATGTATTTCATCATCTCATCTCTCCATTTAGGGGCCCTTGAATTTTTCTAAAAAAATACATATATGTAACGTCGAAATACACTAATAATAATATTTCATATCTCAATCAGGGGTGTACAAACCGTTGATTTTATGATGCGAGCTGCTGGTAATATCTGACAAACCTAATCAAGAATATTATTTTCTTTTTCTTTTTTTCGGCTCTTTGTTTTAAACGAAAATATTAGCTTTCACTTTTTTTAGTTTTTAGACTAAAATATTGACGTTTATATTTTCTCGTGCACAGCTCCTTCTGTTCCAGATTTTTTGGCCTTCTATAAAACAATAAAAAGAAATTCACACCGGATTCTTTTCAAAAATTAAATTTAGATCTCAAAAATTTCCTAAATTAAACTAAAGTTCTTCCGGTAAATTATGCTTGCCCCTCTTTTATCTTTTGCATTATCTTTTGTGTGACTATGATACGAGGTAGCCACGACGCAGTCCGCGTATTAACAGTTGGTGACCGCTGTTTTATAATACATATATAAATAAAAAAATAATATTTTTATATTTCTTCATATATGATGACTATAATTTATTTGACAATTTTTTTTAAATTAATAAAAAAAGCTTTGTTATTTATATACAGTGACGCCTCGTAGATTAAATATATTAGAGGATGCTGCGGAAGATTAATAATTAAAAAAAGTATATTTTGATCATATTTTATTTAAAGTTTAAAATATAAGGTTAGGATAAGCATACTAGATATAATCAAATATATTTCATCCATTTGTTTGGGGGTGTTACAGCTGTATAGGGACGAGCCGCCACTGCATATCATCATCATCATCATTTGCCAGCCACAAGGCTCTCACTCGCTGAGGGCAT